>VDFB02189491.1:25408-97569 GCA_007258455.2 Sequoia sempervirens
GAGGGAGAGAGAGAGGGTTGAGGGTTGAGGTATTAGGGTTTAAGGATTTAGGGTTGAGGGATTAGGGTCTAAGGTATAGAGTTGAGGGATTAGGGTTGAGGGTTCATAGTTGAGGGTTTAAGGGTTGAGGGTTGAAGGTTGAGGGTTTAAGGGTAGAGGGTAGAGGGTTGAGGGAATAGTGTATAAGGTATAGAGTTGAGGGATTAGGTTTGATGGTTGATGGTTGATGGTTGATGGTTGATGGTTGAGGGTTTGAAAGTTTAAGGGTTTAGGGTTTAAGGGTTGAGGCTTAAGGGTTGAGCATTTAAGGGTAGAAGGTTGAGAGGTGAGGTATGAGTTTTTAAGGGTTGAGGCTTGAGAGTTGAGGGTTTAAGGGTAGAGGGTCTGAGGTTATAAGGATTTTGGTTCTCTACCTCTCTATCCCTCCTTAGCCAAGCTATGTCTCTCACTCCTTGTCTCATTACTATTCCTTTATATCTCTCCCACTCTTCTCTCTTATCCTTCTCATTATCAATAAATCTCATTAAACCTCTCCCTCCATCCATTGCTACTCTACTAGGTCTCTCCCACTCTTCCCTCTGATTGGCTTGTCATGGCATTCCATCACCATGAGACCACATTTTTCCAAACAATTGATTGGGTCCTATCCAAACATTTTTGTAGTCATCGTTGATTACATTGCATTGCACATCTTTCAAACTCAAAGCATTACTTCACATTGCATAACTAATAACTAGAAGCAACTACCAATTGCATTTGGTTGTAAAAAATAGATTTTTGTATTTTATATTCATATCATTGATTACATTGCATTGCACATCTTTCAAACTTAAAGCATTACTTCACATTTCATAACTAATAAGTAGGCGCAACTGCCAATTGCATTTGGTTGTAAAAAATAGATTTTTGCAGTTTATATTCATATCGTTTATTACATTGCATTGCACATCTTTCAAACTCAAAGCATTACTTCAAATTCCATAACTAATAACTAGGAGCAACTACCAATTGAATGTGGTTGTAAAATGCTTTGGTAGACATGTATGAAACATATGGTAGGATAGACAAGGCAATGAACTATTTGGAAAATGCCTCAAAGAAATGTGGTCTCATGGTGATGGAATGCCATGACAAGCCATAACATTTCTTTGAGGCATTTTTCCAAATAGTTCATTGCCTTTTCTATGCTACTACATTTTTTATACATTTCTACCAAAGCATTTTATCTTGCTTCTATGGCTAAAATTGTAAAATAGGTGCTTTCAAACAAGCTATAGATTTTATCTTGCTTTTATGGCTAAAATCGTAAAACATGTCTACCAAAGCATTTTATCTTTCTACTATGGCTAAAATTGTAAAACAGGTGCTTTTAAACAAGCTATATATTTTTGTAGTCTATATTCATATCACCGATTACATTGCATTGTACATCTTTCAAACTCAAAGCATTACTTCACATTGTATAACTAATAACTAGGAGCAATTTCCAATTGCATTTGGTTGTAAAAAATAGATTTTGTGGTTGATATTCATATCATTTATTGCATTTCATTGCAAATCTTTCAAACTCAAAGCATTACTTCACATTGCATAACTAATAACTAGAAGTATCTACCAATTGCATTTTGTTGTAAAATTCATAGTGCTTGTCATGGCATTCCATCACCATGAGACCACATTTCTTTGATGCATTTTTCCAAACAGTTCATTGCCTTGTCTATGCTACCACATTTTTCATACATTTCTACCAAAGAATTTTATCTTTTTGCTATGGCTAAAAGCCTAAAATAGGTTCTTTCAAACAAGCTATATATTTTTGTAGTTAATATTCATATCATTGATTACATTGCATTGCACATCTTTGAACTCAAAACATTACATCACATTGCATAACTAATTGTTGGCATATGGCTTGTTTGATGGCATGTGGCTTCTAGTGTTGTCATTGATGGCAACCTAAATCATCCTTCTGGTTGGTAGACCAAGATTTATCCATACTAGCAGAAAATGTAGAGAACAGTGTTTTACTGGCAGCAAGTATGAAGAACAGGGTATTCGGTCAATCAATCGATCTGTACGCCTCACTGGATCATCATTTTGAGTTGTGGATCTCCGAGAGAGTTTGTTAAGCATCTATACTATATTTTTGTTAAGCTTTGTGATGTTGCATTGATCAGTGTATGAGTTAGGAGATTCGGTTGGATTTTTTGGCAGGTTGTTTTTATATTTAATTGCTAATTGTGGCCGACCTAGTGAATGTCACATGTCGCGGATGTATAAGGAGTAATTGATTAATTATGTTTTGTGTTGGTTATTTTGTTTTGGGTTGTAGCTATAGTCTATCCAACTTGTGTGGGTGAGCGTTAAATTTAATTTGTGATTTGAGCCGACCATTGAAGGATATTTCATGTTTTGTTAAAGCCGACTTGAAGCAACAATTTTTTTGTTACCGGATATATATATGAGATCAGTAATTCATTTTGTGTGTGAGAAGCAAGTGTGAAAGTGTGTGAATATGTGTGAAGAGCATAATAGATGTGTGTGTGAATATTAGTGATCTTTGCACTGTTTTAGTAAAGCAAACTAGACCAGACCAGAGCAAGGCAAAAATATAGAATCAGTCAGAAGGGCTGAAGATTGTGTACTGAGCTTCATTGGAGCTGAACCCAAGCATTTGGAGATGCTATCCTCTCAGTTCAAATTTTTGTTGTAATCACAAACATTTTGTAAGGCATTGAGCCTTCCTTATTTTGAGAAGTGAGCTCTAGGTAGTGTGCCTAAATGCATGTGCATTCCCATTATCTTTCATTATACTTTTAACGGGGTATAATATTGTGGACTAACATCCACCGTGGTTTTTCCCCTAACAAGGTTTCCACGTAAAAATATTGGTGTTATGGTGCTTTGATTATCTTGTTCATGTGCTTGCATCTTTATTTTTGTTTATGTGTTGTAAATGGTTTAAGGTTTGGATTTAAAGTTTAAATTTGTTGAACACTGATTCACCCCCCCTCTCAGTGTTCCCTAAGTCCAACACTAATAACTAGGAGAAGTTTCCAATTGCATTTGTTTGATAAAATGCTTTGGTAGACATGTATGAAAAATGTGGTAGCATAGAACAGGCAATGAACTGTTTGAAAAAATTTCTCAAAGAAATATGGTCTCATGGTGATGGAATGCCATCATAAACCATAGATTTTCATGGCATTCCATCACCATGAGACCACATTTATTTGAGGTATTTTTTAAACAGTTCATTTCCCTGTCTATGCTACCATGTTTTTCATACATATCTACGAAAGCATTTTATCTTGATACTATGGATAAAATCCTAAAATAGGTTCTTTCGAACAAGCTGTAGATTTTTGTAGTTTATATTCACATGGTTGATTACATTGCATTTCACATCTTTCAAACTCAAAGCATTACTTTACATTGCATAACTAATAAGTAGAAGCAACTACCAATTGCATTTGGTTGTAAGAAATAGATTTTTTTAGTTTATATTCATATCATTGATTACATTTCATTGCACATCTTTTAAATTCAAAGCATTACTTCACATTGCATAACTAATAACTAGGAGCAACTTCCAATTGCATTTGGTTGTAAAATGCTTTGGTAGACATGTATGAAAAATGCGGTAGCATAGACAAGGCAATGAACTGTTTGAAAAAATACCTCAAAAAATTGTGGTCTCATGGTGATGGAATGCCATGACAAGACAATTTCGTGATGGAATTCCATGACAAGCCATACACATTGGATTGCAATGGCATTCCATCACCATGAGACCATCTTTCTTTGAGGCATTTTTCCAAATAGTACATTGCCTTGTCTATGCTACCACATTTTTCATACATGTCTACCAAAGTATTTTATCTTGCTGCTATGGCTAAATGCCTAAAATAGGTGCTTTCAAACAAGCTATAAATTTTTGTAGTTTATATTCATATCATTGATTACATTGAATTGCAAATCTTTCAAACTCAAAGCGTTACTTCACATTGCATAAATAATAAATAGGAGTAGCTACTAATTGCAATTGTTTGATAAAATGCTTTGGTAGACATGTATGAAAAATGTGGTAGCATAGAAAACATAGTGAAGTGTTTGAAAAATGCCTCAAATAAATGTGGTCTCATGGTGATGGAAGGATTTTCATGGCATTCCATCACTATGAGACACCATTTCCTTGAGGCATTTTTTCAAATAGTTCATTGCCTTGTCTATGCTGCCACATTTTTCGTATATGTCTACCAAAGCATTTTATCTTGTTGCTATGGCTAAAAGCCTAAAATAGGAGTTTTTGAACAAGCTATGGATGCTTGGAAAAATAGGTGCTTTTATTTGAATGTTGCACAAAAATCGTGTGGTGTGTTTAGTGTACTCATTCATGTAGCATGATTGAGTAGCATTGATTCTTTTGCATGGTGATTACATACAAAAGGTTTGATGCAACCTAAAACAAAACCCATGTAACTCAATTACATATATACTATTAAAACCTTCAAATGAACTCCATACAACTCAATACTATTGAACCATGATACATGAACAAAATCATTATGCACACCATAAGAGTTTCATGCATCATAAAATTTGTATCATCATAATGCACAACAATGAATGTTGCTAACCATAATGCATGAATAATCACACTAGGCATACCATATGGGCTTGATGCACACTATTCATAATGCACACTTCACACAAAAGCAATAATGCTAATAGGATATTTTCACATATGTCAATAAAAATTGACCCACACCAAACTTCAATTATGAATTTGATGCAATATTCAAATAAAACCTATACAATTCAATGACATACATGTCATTGGTACCTTCAAATCAAGCCTATCATACAACTCTATCTATGTCACTAGATCCTTCATACAAAATCCATACAATCATGTAGGAATCAATTGCACTCAACTATGATGTATAAACAAGAACACCAAGCATTCCATACAGATCTAGGTCCCCTCTCCAATTACCTCTCTCAATTTTTGATATCTTTGAGACATTTTCCCATGGTGTCGAGATTCCAATTGATGGAAAAAGTATCAAATACATGCAATGTAAACTTGCAAGGTGGTGTAACTTTCATTTTGTTTGTTGTGTGACCAAACCAATAGTTCTAACATGCCTGAATAGGTAGGTTTACGCTAGAAAAAGGTCCTTTTTTGCACCCAAAATTTCCGGAGCGGTCCGAGCTACAATGCACCAGTGATATGGGTGTGTGCACCAATCCATGACACAAAAAAGGTTCCACATTGTGCAAAAAACCTGAAATAGACCATTTGGTGAGTGCAAAACAACTTAAGCATTTGGAAAGCACCAAATTTGGCACTTTCCAAATGTAAAAGTTTTTTTAAAAAAATCAGATGTTACAACCTCATTCTTTTGCAAACCTGCGACCCTAGCTCTCATTTTTTTCCCTTCTAACTCATGCTCACCAAAAGGAGATCAAATTTTTCTTGTGATTCTTCACATGGATGCCACCAAGACGTCAAAGAGGTCGAAGAGATTGAAGAGGAATGTATTTCTATTGTTTTAATTTCAAATTTGAAATAGAATGTAGATTGAAATAGGTTTTAAAAAAAAACTTTGTTTTAATTTCTAGGAAATCAATCTCCACCTCCAAACATTGAAAATTCATAATCAACTCCTCACGAAGATCCTCCCAAACAAGAACAACCTCAAACCCCTCCATCAATTCATAGGAATCCACAAGGAACCCAAGAAAATATCTTAAATCAAATTGAAAAAAACAAAAGAGATATTGAACAATTGATTGGAAGATTAATTGAGCATGCTAAAACCCACCCTTATAGGAGAGGGATTGTCAAATCGTTGAAGTTGATTGTATCACATGTATGAGAAATGAGCGAGAAAATTAATTTTTGGTCGAATAAGAGGGATGAATTAATTTTTTTTATGTTAGTGGACTTTCATATGTAGATGTGAAAAAAGAAAAAATTAGCAAAGCTAACTTGTGTTCCCTTTTTACAGACCCAAGAACCAACACACCTTTATCACATGCATGTCAGAGGTTCCCCATCCATTGGTTCCACCATGAATTAATAAAAAATAAGTTTTGGGAGCGGTGGTGAATGGTTTTTGACCAACCTTCATGCAATAACTATGAGGTACCACAATATTTTTTGAGGAAAATCTATTGTGAGTTTGTCCTCAATAAGGTGTCAAATTATTTTGACATTTTAGATTTTAAGGGTAGAGGTGTGGGCTCTACACATAATAGATCAAGTGCAAGAAGTAATCCACAGTTGACACTGAGACCCTTGGCCAAACCCATGGTGGAGCATGATGTTGTTCCTTCCATTGTGAAGGAAAATTTTGAGGTGGAAACGTTGGAGTCGATTAGCTTGTTCACTCAAAGCATTATATAGTGTGTGAGGCCTCTAATAGAGCCTTATGTGGATAAGACTTCTAGGCCCAAAGTTCCACCCCACCATTGTTGCTCTTCCAGTGTTGTTTGCACATATGATTATGAGAGTGCTCGATATGTAGCTAGACAACATACACCAGTTGTAGAGCAGATGGTTATAACAAATGCATTATTGAATGAAACATTTGGCATTGATACTCAGGTAAAATTCAGCAAGTTCATTTAATTTTGAAATGTAAGAATAACTAAATTAGTAGAATCAATATGATGAAAATGTTACCTACTTGTGCTTTTCAGCTCAATCAGGTTAGGTTGGGACAACACTGATGTTTTTTGCTTTGAAGAAAGAGAAAGGTACACAAAAGATTCTACTAAAAGTTACTCATAATCATACAAACAGTGCCATGAAATGAATTTTCAGTTTTCATTATGCAATTGCTTTATAGAAAAGAGGAATAGTACACAAAATTTTGCATAAAGTAGTTGTTTATATTCATTACAAGAGATATGTTTATAAGTTTCCGACACAAGCCGTGGGAGTAACTAAATGAGATACAACAAAAGACAGATTGTACATCTGAAAGTAAAGAGAACATATAAGAGAAAAGGGATCCTTCATTTCCTGAATGAAAAACCTCATTGTTGATCATTTGCATCTTCAATTCCTTTGTTGATAGCTCTAGAGGTGTCTAGAAGGGATATAGAAAATGATGTTAGAGCTCAGGATTCCATCTCTCTTATATGTCAAACCAACAGATATACAACCTGTCTCTTATTAAGCTTCAAATCAGAGAGTTAAAGGTGTCTCAAGATCAGATACACAATTATCATGAAGATCTAAGAAAAGTAAAGGTCATCCAATCATCATGAGAAGCTTTAGGCTTCTTATTTTTCTTAACTCATTTGTTGACTGTGCAGGTATAGGTTTAATCTTATCATACAAATCAACAAGATTGTTCAAGGCACAAAGTTTTTACAAAGGTTCATTTTTCCAAAATCAAGGAGCAGTCTTCATTCTATCATGTTGATAAAGTTCATTAAAAATAGAGTTTTGAAGATCATTTGCTATGGGACAACCAATGCATTGACAAAGGAGCATTGGCTTCATACTTAAAGGGAAGTGTACCATTAATGAGCATTGGTGAATAAAGACTAATAATCCAAGAGCAAAAGACAACTAGTAATAATGTATAAGTCAGGTCTTCAAGATAGTCAATGGTAAAGGATTTCACCTTGAAGGTCTCTTTGAGCATTCAATAGTGATAGACCTATTAACAATGGACAATGAACTAGTGCATACTTAGTGCAGGGACAACTTATGTGAATAGTCCACGCCATAACAATCTGCAATTTTCAAGTGCTATCAATAGTTATAAAATACGGTGTTTGAGTTGGAATGTAGGGGCATACCTTAAGAGGATTCATGGACAGTCATACAAGGTGCATCATGGAAAGGTATACCACCATATGAAATAGTCAAACACAAAGCTTCAGGACATAAAATGACAATAATCAGTGGACGCTAATTTAAATAATGGATAGTCATCCATAACATCATGCACCTTATAGCAGTGATTGTGAAAGAGCAGATTAGTGATGATAATGAACAACCATTTCATAATAAGCATATTCAAATGACTAGGGAAACAACTTTGACACAAGGAAGGGCAGAGCAGGACTGTAATGTCAGTCAAAGAGGACTATGCAAATATCTAAAGGAGCAGAAGTGTTAATGAAGAAGGCCAATAGTCTTAGAGAACAACAGGTGTCATAAATAGCAACAAACGGAGCCATTTCAGTGAAGGGATAGTCAATATAAAGGTGAATATACATGTTTCAAAATAATTTAAAGGCTACTAAATGCTTGATAGTAAAATGTCAACAATCATTTCAATTTGTGACTATGTGTACTCGGTAGGAAATGCATCACATATGAAGGAGACAATCAAATGTCAAGTGCAAAAGTAAGTTTTGATGCTCCAAATCCATGTGATAGTCTCACAATATGTGCAAGAGTTAAAGATAGAGGCCAATGAAACCTTCTGAAGGACAATCCTAAGTAAGAAGACAATGGCATATTAAATGAATAAGTTTAGACTCAGGTATCAAGAGACTATGCATATTTCAATTGCAAAGCACTACCAAAGAGTTTAAAGAGTTGTCACCAATCACTATTACTATTGGGAATTTGGTTTTGGGTTGTGAGTTTTTGATTGGATGAAGAAAGTTACTCTTTAGCATTGTCCAATAGGGAAGGAGAATTTCTGATTGGAGATTATATCATCTTAAAAGAAGTTGATCAATCAATTCTATATAGTGGTAACCAAAATCAGAATTTTTATAGTCCACTCATTCATAAAACATCTAGTTCCATTGACACTAGACACAGATAGTAGATGATTCCTTTGGTTCCCTTATGCATGTAGTTAGAATACTTCAGTCGATGCATCTTAACATAGGACGATATTGACTATATCACAGTATCACTTCTAAAACAATCAATGGAACGAGCTAATTTTTACCAGTTTATTGTTTTAAATGGATATGAGGTCAATCATTGAGCAAGATGCAATTGAAGATGTTTCCAAACATCTTGTTGTGCCTATAACACACATGCCTCGTTCAAACCGAGGAACCCCTCTTTAGTTTCATCTTCATTGGGTCATTTTTGTCTTTGCCTTGTTTTGCATGCCCCCATTTTTGAGCTTAAGTTGGTCATGTGCAATAAAGTCACCAATTTCCCTTTGACCAAAATCACCCCCCCCAAAATTTGCTAAGTATTTTATCTCTATGGGTCTAGACCTGTGAGTTCCCCTTTGTCCTTCACCATGGAATCCTCTTGACTTCACGGACCCGCATTTGCGGGTCTACCTTTGCGGGTTGCTTCTGTCATTTCACCGCTAGTTAGCAGCTAACCTAGGATGTCCACCCACATTACGTGACCTGCATCATCCTCTGTTGTCCCATGGCTGCACAAACTCGAGTTTCCGCAACCCACTAACCAGACCTACCACCATACTGGGCATTTAATATGTGCCATTAATGTCACTTTTCCTTTAAATAGAGGCGTCGACCTATCATTTTCACCCTTAGCTTTCAAAATTTGAAGAGCGAACCAGGAGCCTCAACCTGCATAGGATCTCGTAGCAAGTTCAAGTCATTTTTTCTCCAAATTTCTTGCGTCATTCTAGGTAGGGTCACTTTTAAACCCTTTCTTTATGTTATTTGATTGCTCGGGTTTCTAAAACATTAAAAATCTACATGAATCAAACCCCATCTCCTTGCCGCAACCTCATCAAAGCCTATGCAATCACTGGCCCCGCACGGGCAATTTTTTGCCCCACGTTAAAACCCTTAGTGACGCTCAGAACTGCGTCGCCACATTTTATGCAAATTCTCGATTCCCATTCATTGTTCTTCATGTGGCAAATGAGCTTATGTGGCCCGCACCCTTGCCATCATCATCCTAAATCACATGTGAAATCTTGGAAAAATCGCTAAGTCCTTAGCCTAATGTTGGAGTTCCCATGTGGGTCGTTGTGTTTAGATCACCACGTGCGGCTCACCATCATCTCATCGTCATTGTTTAGTGGCAAGGTCACCCCATCCATCCACATTGCGGACTTCGTGTTTGTCATTGCCTTCCCCGTCCTTGCAGTTTACCGAACAAAAGCCATAAGTCAAATTGTCGCGGGCCATCTTCTGCGAGTGACCGCATGTGGACTACTGTCCCTCCAAGGCCATTCTTTAATGATGGACACATCACAATGACCCGATGGTTTCTTTCCGTATCTCCCAAATTGATCAAACCCTAAGGCAACTCACTGCATCCAAACCTTCCACAAGTCCTGCAGTGTGGACTTCTGCCTGCGGGTCACCGTCCCCTGAATGTCGCTACCTAACAACTAAGCTCCAAACATCCTTTAACTTTATGGCGCCTGCACGTCCCAAACTAGTGAAGCATCAAAGCCTGATCCAATGATGCCAAGTACCTTGCAACCCTTTTTCGCACATGCCTAATCATCTCACAAGGAATTTGATCACCAAATAAACAATGTGGAGTTTCTGTTGCAGATGGTCGCCTAGGTCTCTGTGGCCTCGAAGCCATTTTCTAACTGCTTACATCCTAATGACTTTCACCTTAGAAAAACCCGCATCCCTAAGCCCGCATTCACCTAAATGATCCAGTTGAACTCCAAATGTTGAACAAGGATGAATTTCATGATTTTTAATGATGTATAAATGGATCCAACGCTTAATTTGTAGGATTTGATCAACACTCACCTGATTTACATATGCATGCACTTACTTCATCTTTTGCATGCAGGATTTATGGAACCTACTACGGGTTTGTCAAGGAAGCCCATGGGAAAGAGTGAGAAAGGAAAGAAGCCTGCAAGGACTCTAAGAGGAAAGGAAGAAAAGGAATAAATGAAGTAACGGTTCCATGGGATGAAGTGCACCTCCAAGCTCACCTCCACCTGGGACATAGTCTCAAACATAGACCTTGGGCACATGAACATTGATGAATTCAAATAGAGGGTGATGGTCAACCTTGCTACAAAAGATGCTATGTCACAAAGTCTCACATATGAAATATGCCAACGAAGATCTAAGGTTACCAAAATGGAGGATCTTCTTATCCATGAATGCATGCCAAATAATTTAGTGCCGAAGAATCAGGGAGTTGTCCACCAGAATCAAGAGTAAGAGGAAGCTATTCTATCCAAATGATGATGGTAAGGAGCTATCCACCAAGATCAAGAGCAACATATTTGCTCCTCGGTAGCACAAATCTGTGACAAGATTCACTTGACCGAATGAAGAAATGTTGGAAACACATCAACAAAAATGAAGATTTCAATAGTTTCCAGCTACAATGAAAGAGGCAACTAAAAGATAAAACAACTACAATGGCTAAAGGACAAAATAGACTACAAGAAAAAATAGGGAAAAGAAAAAAGTCTATTTTTTATATTGTGAAATATTGGGGGTAGGTGAAACCCTAATGTAAAATGAATTTGAGCCACACAATGAAAGTTAATCTTGTCCATTCATTTTTCTTTAGGAAAACTATAAATAGGGGTCTCCTCCATTTTCAAAGAGAGAGTTGAGTTGTTGTGTAAAGGCATGCTGTAGAAAATTAATGAGAATAGCATTGTTTGATGGATTCTTGTGTTTTCTCCTCATGTGTGCATGATTCATCCTCCCAATCTTAGATTTTAGCTTTGTTGTTCTAGTTTTAAGTTGCTTTTAGTTGTTAGTTCATGTTTCACTTTGATGGTGAAGAATGCTATGGTATTGATACCTTTCTTGCTCATACTTTTTGTTGTCTATTGATGATAAACAATTGTGTAAAGTTAGTCTGAGCATTATTTCATTGTTGCACTCGAGTTCATCTATTGTTCATGCTTAATGGTGAATGGATGGTTGAAAATTTGCAGACCTTAGAAGATTGCTCTAGTTTCATGAGACTGTAGGCTGCTCTTGGTTAAGTGGAACTTAGTTTTAGGAAGACTGTCCACTGTAGCATCCTCCATTGTTACTATTCAACATTAGTTATATGTTTAGGAAACTTCTTATCCTTTTTCCCTTTTGACCTTTCTTTGAAAACTAAAGTTACAACAAAGTTCTAGCATCATTGCAAAGCCAAATTTGATGAGTAAAGAGGAGTTTTAGATTGTTGTCCTAGAATTGCAGCAGTTGTTCTTCGTTTCCAAAATTTGATAAAACTCCTTTTGCAAATCCAATTCCCTCCAAGCTTAGTGAGCATAAATGTCCTTTGTGATTACCAGCAAATCACATCAGCCAGCTAAACAATTCCAAGCTTAGTCATGACCTGACACTCAAGAGACCTTGGGGTGATTTCTAAAACTTAGTTACAGAAATTACCTTTCAAGAGAGGTAGCATACTTGTGTGCCACTTGTGTTGAGAAAGTGCTAAAAATGGTCATCAACAAAACTTGCACTAGGAGGGAAGCCAAAACTGGTGCCAGAAGGAGGGAAGCTAGGCTAAGCTGGATCGAATTGGGTCCTCCTCCCCTCAAAGGTCTCTTAGAGTGCTTAGATATACACAAAACAAGGGAGGATTGCAAGAGCTAAAACCTCCCACCAAGGCTAAGAGAGCTAAAAAGGGAGAAGCATATGCTTCAACCCCATCCAATCGACCTCCATCTCCTCTGTCTCCTCCATCTCCTTCCATCCATTCACCCTATTCCTCCCCTTCACTCCTGACGGCGCTTCCATCCTCCCCTCCACTCCAAACTACCTTTGCACCCTTCGCTTCCCACAACCAAGGTTATGTCCTAGCCCCTGCACTACACTTTCAAGGCGTTGCCCCAACTGCTGCTCCATTACAGCCTCAAGTCACTGTAGCACAAAAAGTGCATCCTCCACCTCCCATAATGGCTTGGCTAGGAAACAACCCATCCCCATTGTCCTTTAATGATTTTCATGACATGCCAAAGAATCTAGAAGGCTTCTGCACCAAGTTCCACCCATGTGATCTGCGAAGGACAACAGAAGAGCACATTAAGATCTTCCAGACATCCTTGAAGGATATGTAGATTGAACATGAAGATGTGGCTCATACACTCTTCCCATACTCATTGGGGAATGAGGCCTTCTATTGGTACATCCATTTGCCAACCGAATTCATCACTACTTGGAATCAAATGAAGAACACTTTTCTGCAGAAGTTCAAAGTTCCCATCAACCCTAATGAATTATATCGGCAGTTTATGTCCATCAAGAGGGAGGTCAATGAGCCTATTAGTTCATTCAATGACCGATTTCATAGGGATTTTATGAATTTGCAACCACCCTATGTGGTTGATGATGCCTCCACTCGACTAGTGTACTATACATCCTTGGATAATCTTACATCACCCTTAGTGAAGAGGATGCTGCCACATGCTAGGTTAGTGGATGCATATGCAGAAGCAGTTACAACAAGCATAGACTTGGGGCAACACATTGCAGGTTTGTTTCCCTTATTGGGGCCCACTGCTCACCCCACGCAAATCCAAGGACTTACTCATGCCTTGGCTCACTAGACGCTAATGTTGAATCAAGTCCCTCAGTTGCCAATAGTGCCACATCCAAGGCAGCCCTTGAGTTAGGCGCAATCAATGCCTTATTACTTGCAGCATCCACAACAATAGGCTTACGCTTAACAACCCCAAGTTCCTACATACTTGCAAAATTCAGAATTCTCGCCTGCCCAACAAAACCAACTTATGACATAGTCGGTCTTCCTTCAAAACTCAGTACCACAACAAAATAACATAGAGAAGGATCATATCAATGAATTGACTGAAATGGTAAAGAAGTTGTCTATGGAGATGACACACCTAAGGAACCAAAACAACTAGTTGCAAGCCTCTCAAAGGAGCATTCAAGCCAACCTTAATCGAGACAACCATGATTTAGGCGCATCCACCAGGAAAAATTATGAAAGTGGTCAGAATTCAGGGTAGGGCTTTGAAAGAAGGCCTTCACAAAGGAAAAATGGAACTTGGAACACAAGGCCAAATAATGGTTGCGTTCCCACACCTCTTGATCAGTCGAGCAATATGGAAAATTCCACAAGTGGGGTTTATTTCACAGAGGCTTCCTTGTCTGGATGGTGTTGAATCCACAAAATGAACAGGCATTCTGAGTTGGATTGTCTAGAATTTCAAATTGTAGTAAAAAAAATTCAAGTAGAAATCCAAAATGCAGCTGACGGCTCAAGTTGTAGAGACTTAGTCCCTTCGGAGCCATACGATTCCTCAGTGCTAGTGGTCAACTAGGTTCCTTTCTCAAAAAGTGAAAGCAATGCACCCGAGAAGGAGGCTACATCCAAAGACGAAGAAGCAAAAGAGGTAAGTAATGAGGGCTCCTTATTCTATCTTTTTGATTCAGTAGATAATGGTCCCATAGATGAGTCCATATGTTCCACCAAAGGGAAACTCCCTATAACTTGATGAATAGACAAGTTGGCGGCCCTTTCATGACTTCTACTCCTCCCAACAACTTTAGTACCTCATCTTATCCTAATGCCAACAACAATCCTACCTATCCTCATGTTCCTACCTAGTACTTCAATAGGAACAGGCAGCCAAATCAAACTCAAGATCAACCCACTAGTTCTTCCCAAGGCAAATCTTTTGAAGCAGAGGTTGAACAAATGGGGGAATACATAGCTGAAGAATTCAAGAAGATTAAGTTGAGTCTTTCAGCTTTTGAATTAATCAGATTCTTGGCAATCATAAATGCCTTCTTCAAGATGCTCAATGGGACTACTCCATCCAATTCAACCTAAGAATTGCCTGCCAAGGTGTTTTCATTTGATACCTCCCAAAGTGAGCCTGTAATTAGGGAAATCTAGGGAGAGAAACCCGATTAGCCCCCAAACCAACAAGTCAATAAAAGTCAATCAGTAGAAAAAACTCCCCATAAAGAGTCAAATCAAGTGTAAACAAAGGATAAATGAAATGATAAAGACAAAGCTCAAGTGGATCAAGCTAATGTTTTGATGGGGTTGTTCCAAGGGAAATTGGAGACCCCTCCTTTCTTGACAACAATCAGAATATTTGGAAAGAATCTCTACAATTGTTTGTTGGATTCAGGAGCCTCAACCAATGTCATGCCATTGGAAGTGTGCAAAGCCCTAGAAATAACTTCCACCCCCTCCCGATGGAAGGTAACTTAGCTAGATAAGACAAAAGTAAACATAGTTGGGGAATTGAACATAATACCCATGTAGATTGCAGTGGATCCAAGAGTCCAACAGGTTATAGACATTTAGGTTGCCGACATCCCAGACACTTATGGCATCATACTTGGAAGATATTTCACCCAAGCCTTGAATGGTTACGTTGCACTAGATTATTCCCACTCGCGGCTAGCCTGGAAGGGGCTGCCTAATTAGGTCTGCATTGATCGAGAGCCTCGAATGAAGTTCATGATCACAAAGTATAACAACATGAATGAGGTGCTATTCTTAGAAATAGGGTTGGGGAATTATTGTCCCATGGCTTATCAGGGTGAAGAAGAGTTCCAAGAAGAAGTGGCCAAAGAGGTCCTTCTTGTATTGTGTAGTGCTCCTACCAATTTAACCCACATCCCTAATAGTACATAGGTGTTGATTGAATATGAAGATGAGGAATCCTACGAAGATGGTAACCTTGGATTGTTGGATGGATTTCAAGAATTTATGTAGAAATGTGCACAAGATCAACTCAATTTGGGAACTAGAATGGATTTTCAGGAGCTACTACTGCCAAGCTAGTGTAGGGTACATAACGCAACCCATTTTGAATTTGAATGCTGCCTATGTCAAATAGCAGTAGAACGTACCAAGGGGCAGGTCACCCCAAAAGAAGTTGCAGGAGGATAATAAGATCGAGGCCAACCCATATATACGTAGCCACTCAAGGATATAGAACCAGATGCACAATCGGGAAAGGAAGCACACTCAACCAGCTCCAAAGTCAAAGACTCTTCTAAGTTTTGGACATTGTGCTTTGATGGGTGAAAATCCAAGCAAGGAGAAGGATCCAGCTTTGAGCTCATCAGCCCCATGGGTAAGATATATTTTGCTTCCCATAGACTTCAGTTTTATTGGACAAATAATGTAGCAGAATATGAAGCATTAGTTCATGGAATTTTAATGGCACTTAGAAAGAAAGTTAAAATACTGCAAGTCTTTGGTGATTATGAATTGGTACTGAAACAAGTTAGGAAACTTTACTCCTATCACGATAGAAGATTAGAAAATTATAGACACAGAGTGTGGGATCTTATAGAAGACTTAGATGCATTTAATATTCAGCTAATCCCACGTAGTAAAAACCAAACTACCAATGCATTATCCCAAACAGCTAGCACCCTCTAGCCTTTTTCCTTAATCAACTTGAAGAAATTTACTATAGAGTTCAAATCTACCTCATCAGTACTTGACAACATCACCAACTTCCAAGTTTTTAATGATGACAAGCACATCCTTGATTTCATCACCAGTTCTAATGTGTTTGCAACTCAAATCATCGATGAAACAAAACCATAAGAGGTTGAACTTGATATAGAAGGGGTCATCAACTTGAAAACTAATACAATACCATGGGGTATGGTTCAACTAGAAAGAATATTTGATTTCGATAAGATAAGGGATCAAGACCAGCAAACCAAGGAGTCGATAGACAATTAGTGTGATGCTCACGACATGGGTACAATTGAGGAAGTTAAAAATGTGTTCATAGGAAAAGTGTGCACACCAGATGAAAGAAAGGGGATCACTACTGCATACACACCTATCATGATGTGATTTCTTGGTGCTACAAAGACTTGAAAACATATGATACTTTAATTATCACTCATACCATTCCCCTCAAGCCAGAGTGAGGCCTTTCTGACAACATCAATGCCCGATCAATGCACTACTGGAGCCTATTATCTTCAAAGAAGTTCAGAAGTTGTTGTTCACCCAAATTATCTTTCCTATCAGGCATTCCACGTGGGTGGAAAACCTAGTTCTGGTCAGGAAAAAGAATGGGGAAATATGATTGTGTGTAGACTTTAGAAATTTAAATAGGGCCTCTAAAAAAGACAACTATCTAGTGCCCTCATTGGATGAGGTTTTGCAAATAGTCAATGGATCTTAGATGATGTCATTTCTAGATGGCTACTTAGGAGATAACCAAGTCATGGTGCAATATGAAGACAGGCACAAAACGACATTCACCACAAAATGGGGAATGTTTGCATATAGAAGGATGTCGTTTGGATTAATCAACATAGGTGCTAATTTTCAGTGTGCCATGGATATAGCCTTTAAGGACCTCATCAGCAAGTGCATCATCATATACATGGATGACCTCACCATGTTCTCGAAGAAAAGAGGGTACAATGTCTCTGATTTGTGCAAAGTTTTTCAGAAGTGTAGAGAATTCAACATCTCATTAAATCTGAAGAAATGCATCTTCGAGGTGACCAAAGGCAAGCTATTAGGACATGTGATTTTAGAGAAAGGAATCTCAATTGACCTAGAAAACATCCAAGCTATCCTAAAGATTCAACCCCCAGTCAGCAAGAAAGAAATGAAGTCCTTCTTTGGAAAAATCAATTTTGTTAGGAAGTTCATAACAAGCTTCACATAAATAGTCAAGCCACTGAATGCCATGATCAAGCAGGATGCCAAAGTGGAATGGACACTAGAATCCAAGCAGGATTTTGAAGAAATCAAGAGAGTTATTGTTGATGCTCTAGTATTGGTTAGCCTGGACTATCTGAAGCCATTCTATATCTATTTCTTTGCTTTAGATCACTCCTGCGCCAACATGTTAACGCAAAAGGGTGACGAGGAGAATGAGAACACCATTGTATTTATGAGTGCTCCATTGAAGGATGGAGAATTACAGTACCACAATGTTGAAAATCAGGCATATTCCTTGGTTAGAGGAGTTAAAAAATTCAAGCACTATATCTTGAGAAATAAGGTATTCACAATTGTACCAGATCCAACTGTCAAGACCTTGTTGATGCAAAATGAGTTAGGGGAAAGAAGAGAAAAATGGGTCATGTTACAAGAATATGACATGGAAATTCAGCCCATGCAGTTGGTTTGTGGGCAATCCCTCACACGTACCATAACAAAAATAGGACCTAAGCTTACAGTGCAATAGTACCAGCTGGGGGATGTTTCTCTGGGAGAATGGTATGATGACATTGTCAATTATTTGTTGAACAACAAGTTCCCATCATGGCTGCAAGGAGTGCAAAAGCGTGCTTTGAGATTGAAGAGAAACAACTATATGCTGCAAGGATCTATATTATAGAAGAAAAATCATGAAGGAATCTACCTCAGATGCTTGGGAAAGGAAGAAGCAGTTGAGGTGCTGAAACAATTTCATGATAAATTCAGCACTGGTCATGGATCTAGACCTTCAATCGCTCATTACATCCTGCAGGCTAGGTACTACTGGCCAACGTTGTTCAAAGATGCACATAACCACGTTAGAACCTGCCATGTATCTCAAACCGCTACCACTAGGGAAAGGAATGTTGTTGTCCCGTTGCAACCAGTTGTGGAGGTAAGGCCTTTCGCTCAATGGGGACTCGACTTCATCAGTCTAGTAAGCTCACCATCCTCTGTAGGCCATAGGTACATTCTAACTTCTTTTGATTATTGCACTAGATGGACTAAAGCAATAGCATGTAGGCAATGTACAACTGAAGTGGTCACTAATTTTTAGGAAATCTTTATTTTGAATCACTTTGGTTGCCTGTTTTCCCTCGTTTGTGACAATGGTCCCACCTTCACATCCCTTAATTTTTCTAGTTGGGCCTTCAATTAAGAAATTACACTTAAATATTCATCCAATTACTACCCTCAAGGGAATGGCCTATTTGAATGTACAAATAAAAACTTGTTGACAGTCATCTGAAAGCTACTTGTCAAAAACTCAATATATTAGCACACCCAATTACATTTTTCTCTATGGGCAGGTTGCAAGCGCCATAAGGCTGCCTTAGGAAACTCCCCATTTCTCCTCATCTATGGCCTAGAGCATGTTTTCCCAGTTCATCTCAAGATCCCTACACTCCAATTTGTTAACACATATTATGAGGAGGGAGAATGCCAAGAGGCCTGCCATGTTGAATTGTTGCATTTAGAAGAATTTTGTGACCAAGCAATAGAAAAAATTTCCAAGTACCAAGGCGAAGTCAAAATATGGTTCGACCGTCAAGCCAAAGTAAATGCCTTTAGGATTGCATATTTAGTCATCTATTGGGACAAGTCCCATGAGAAGAAAGGGGGACATGACAAATTCGATAAGCTATGGCTTGGCCCCTTTCAGATTTCTAATATTCTAGGAGATAATGCCTTTCACCTCAAAATGTTAACTGGGGAGGATGTCTCGTTGCCTATCAAGTGGCAGTACCTCAAGCATCATTTCCTTGCCTGAGCTTTCTAAGCTCATCTCCTTTGTATATAGTTGTATATGGTTAGGGTGTGTTCTTTTGCTTCGCTTTCGCTTTCTTTCTCGATTTTTTTTTTTGCTAAGGGTTTCTTTCGATCTTGGTGCGGTGGTCATGACTTGCTTGTCAGAGGGCCCACTTCACTGCCTACTCCCCTTTATTCTTTGGATAAGTATTCATCAGCTACTATGAATTTTTTCTCCACCCGTGAGGTAAATTTCCTTACTTGAACTCCAACTTGGCCTAGGACTGAACCCTTATTTGAATTCCTTCACACTTATCTCAGATTATACATGAAATACATCTTAAGTACTCTCAATGAGCTATCAACTAGTCATTAAGAGGCTACGACAGGTGAAAAATCTTGAGTCTGCTCTAGTAACCACTGTGATTCCAAACCCATTATAATCTTCAGTGCTTATGCAGTTGAGCAAAAGAGTATTAAAAGAAAATATGAAAAATAAAAGAAGAGAGAAAAGAAAATGTTGGAACAGGAAACTGTGTGCGTGTGCAAGTAACCCTATTGGGGCTATTGACGTCTGGCTAGCAATAGAGCAATGTTCATGGGGCCATAGTGACAACTCTGTCGGGGCTATGGACGCTTGATTGGAAGCGGAGCAATGTCCAAGTTACTTTTGGGGTTAGACAACTTATGTAGCTTGCCTCAACTAATTGATGGCTATCATGTATGATCTCTAAGGGAAGGGAATGAACTCACTGCACACACTTCTAAGATATTTTTGTGATTCAATTCAACCAAGTATCTTGTTCTTTTCAAAGTTTTGAGTTTGTTTGGGGAAACCAGCTTCTGGTCTATGAAACCAAAGATTTTGGGTTCTAGATGAATCCTTACCCTTGGAATGCTTGGGAGCATTCTCCCCAATGGAGTTTCCATTTGTTCTTCCTATAGCACACATGCCCCATTTGGACCGGGGACCCCCCTCTTTCGTTTCATCTTTTTCAGGTCATTTTTTCCTTTGCCTTGTTTTGTGTGCCCCCATTTATGAGCTTAAGTTGGTCATGTGCAATAAACTCACCAATTTTGTCTTTGCAGGTCCATACCTATGGGTTTCCCTTGGTCCTTCGCTGTGACGTCCTCTTGACTCTGCAGACCTGCATTTTTGGGTCTCTCTTTGCGGGTTGCTTCTATCATTTCACTGCTAGTTCGTGGCTAACATAGGACGTTCATTGCATTTCGCAACCCACATCATCCTCTATCATCCCATGACTGTGCCAACTCGGGTTTCTACAACCCATGAACTAGACCTATCATTGTACTAGGAATTTAATACATGCCATTAATGCCACTTTGCCTATAAATAGAGGTGTTGAACTGTCATTTTCACCCTTAGCTTTCAAAATTTGAAGAGCGAACTAGGAGCCACCCTCTACATAGGATCTCACAACAAGTTCAAGTCAGTTTTTCTCCAGATTGCTTGTGTCATTCCAGGTAGGGTCACATTTAAACCCTTTCTTTATGTTCTTTGATGGCTAGGGTTTCTAAAACATTGAAAATCTGCATGAATCAAACCCCATCTCCTTGCGGAAACCTCATCAAATCCTATGCAATCATTGGCCCCACATGGGAAATTTTTTGCCCCACGTTGAAACCCTTAGTGTCGCTTAGAACCGCGTCTCCTCATTTCATGTAGATTCTTGATTCCCCTTCGCCATTATTCATGTGACGAATGAGCTTCTGCGGCCCGCACCCTCACCATTTCCATCCTAAATCACATGTGAAATCTTGGAAAAATCGCTAAGTCCTTAACCTAATATGGGAGTTCCTATGCAGGCCGTGGCATGCGGCTCACCATCATCTCATCACCATTGTTTAGCGGCAAGGTCACCCCATCCACCCGCATTACAGACTTCACGTTTTTCATTGCCTTCCTCATCCTTGGACTCTATTGAATAAAAGCACTAAGTCAATCTATCGTGGGTCAGCCTCTGTGGGTGACCGCATGTGGACCGCCATCCCTCTGAGGTCGTTCTTTAATGACGAACACGTCACAACAGCCTGATGGTTTCTTTCTACATCTCCCAAATTGATGAAACCCTAAGGCAACTCACTACTTCCAAACCTTCCATGGGTCCCGCAGTGCGGACTTCCGCCTACGGGTCATCATCTCCCGAATTCTGCTACCTAACAGCTAAGCTCCAAACGTCCTTCAAACTTACGACGCCCGCTCATCCCAAACCTACAAAGCATCAAATCCTGATCCAACAACGCCAAGTACCCTACAACCCATTTTTTCATGTGCCTAATCATCTCACAAGGAATTTGATCACCAAATAAACAATGCTGAATTTCTACTACGGGTGGCCACGTGCGGGTCTCCGTGGCCCCAAAGCCGTTTTCTCACTACTTCCATCCTGATGGCTTTCACCTTAGGGAAACCCACATCCCTGAGCCCAGTTTTGCCTAAATGATCAAGATGAACTCCAAATGTTGAACAAGGATGAATTTCATGATCTTTTAATGATGTATAAATAGATCTGATGCTTGATTTGCAGGATTCAATCAACACTCACCTGATTTACATATGCATGCAAGATTTATGGAACCTGCTGTGGGTACGTTAGGGAAGCCCGTGGGAAAGAGTGACAAAGGAAAGAAGCATGTAAGGAATCCAAGAGGAAAGGAAGAAAAGGAATAAATGAAGTATCAGTTCCATGAGGTGGAGTGCACCTCCAAGCTCACCTCCACCTAGGACACAGTCTCAAACATAGACCTTGGGCACGTGAACATTGATGAATTCAAGCAAAGGGTGATGGTCAACCTTGCTACATAAGATGTTGTGTCGCAAAGGATCGCATATGAAATATGCCAACGAAGATCTAAGGCTACTAAAATGGAGGATCTTCTTATTCATGAATGCATGCCAAAGAAGTCAATGTTGAAGAATCAGGGAGTTGTCCACCATAATCAAGAGCAAGAGGAAGTTGTTATATCCAAATGATGATGGTAAGGAGATGTCCACTGGGATTAGGAGAAGCATATCTACCTCTCAGTAGCAAAAATCCATAACAAAATTCACTTGACCGAATGAAGAAATACTAGAAACACATCAACAAAAAGGAAAATTTCAATAGTTTCCAGCTATAGTGAAAGAGGCAACTAAAAGACAAAATAAGGAAAAAGACAAAAGTCTATTTTTAAAATGTGAAATATTGGGGGTAGGTGAAATGCTAGTGCAAAATGAATTTGATCCACACAATGAAAGTTAATCTTTTCCATTCATTTTTCTTTTGGAAAACTATAAATAAGGGTTTCCTCTCATTTTCAAAGAGAGAGTTTTGTTGTGTAAATGCATGCTGCAGAAAATTAATTAGAATAGCATTGTTTGATGGATTCTTGTGTTTTCTCCTCATGTGTGCATGATTCATCCTCCCAATCTTATATTTTAGCTTTGTTGTTATAATTTTAAGTTGCTTTTAGTTGTTAGTTCATGTTGCACTTTGATTGTGAAGAATTCTATGGTGTTGATACCTTTCTTGCTCATACTTTTTGATGTCTCTTGATGATAAAAAAAAATGTGTAAAGTTAGTCTGAGCATTATTTCATTGTTGCACTTAATTTCATCTATTGTTCATGCTTAATGGTGAATGGATGGTTGAAAATCTATAGACCTTAGAAGATTGCACTAGTTTCATTATACTGTAGGCTACTCTTGGTTAAAGGAACTTAGTTTTAGGAAGGTTGTCCACTGTAGCATCCTCCATTGTTACTGTTCAACATTAGTTGCAGGTTTAGGAAACTTCTTATCCCTTTTCCCTTTGACCTTTCTTTGAAAACTAAAGTTACAACAAAGTTCTAGAATTATTGCAAAGCCAAATTTGATGAGTAAAGAGGAGTTTTAGATTGTTGTCCTGGACTTACAGCAGTTGTTCTTCATTTTCATAATTTGACAAAACTCCTTTTGCAGATCCAATTCCCTCCAAGCTTAGTGACCATACATGCCCTTTGTGATTACCAGAAAATCACATCAGCCAACTAAACAATTCCAAGCTTAGTCATGACCTAACACTTGAGAGACCTTGGGATGATTTCTAAAACTTAGTTGCAGAAATTACCTTTCAAGAGAGGTAGCATACTTGTGTGTTGCTTGTGTTGAGAAAGTGCTAAAAATACCCATCAACACATATGTGTTGGAAGAGGGTTTTGAAGAGCTCACAAACATGTCAAATACAAAACTCAACACCTATGTTCACCAGAGTTTGAAGGAGCAATTCCCAACATCATAGGAATAATGACTACCTTGCAAAGTAGCTGGCATATTTGGGGTTGACACCAAAGAGATTTGGCATCTATAAGAAATGAATATAACACAAGCTAGGAGGATTTCAGATTCTAAGAAAAGACAAAATCTAAGATAATAACTTGTAGGAACGATGGCTTTAAGGATATCTATGAAAGTGTGAAGCCGTCAGTGGCTCTAAAGGACCAAGAAACATGAAGAATAGAGGTTTTTTCTTCTCAAAAAAATGAAAAAAATCATAGCATTTTGTTCAAGAGAAAAACTTACTAGTAGTGAGGATGTATTCAATCATGCAAACAGTCCAAGGAGCTTCAATCCCTTGGTAGCATCAGCTACAGATGAAAATATTAGCAGTGAAAGTGAATGAAAATGAGCCCGTGAGCACAATTAGGGATTATTTTGACTTTCACAGAGAAAGCCCTAATCCTAGACGACCCAAGTATTGGGTTATTTTTCACATTTATTTCATAAATTATATGATAATTAATACCTAAGTCATGCTCAAGACTTTCTTGCCAAATACCTAGTGAGAGGTGAGTCCACAAGAGTCATTAAGGATAAAAAAAATTTTCCCCTTGTGTTTTTGCATGAAGTTAAAACAAAAATAAATATGTAAGCAAATATTAAAGGTGATATTTTACAAATTACCTTAATATTTGTCATGTAATACATGAATTAACAATCACATAACACTTAATAAAGTAAATCATAACTGATTGTCTTTAATATTTGTTCAAGTAGTTTATTCTTGTCCCAAAATCATATAAAAATAGGAGTCAAACTGAGGTAAATTTAGAGTTCTCTTTGTTCAAGTAGGTTGAGAGGGGGAGTTTGGAGCTAAATTAGCTCAAATTGGAGCAATTATGAGCCCTGTAGTGCCCCTCCGGAGGACTGTGATGTCATGTGATGCCTTCCGTCTCACTGTAAAGTTAGGCATTGTTTGGTATGTTATTGAATTGATTCAATTTGTTTCGAGGTATTATGATAAAATTAAATAGGAGTTTTAATACCTTTGTGATTTTGACAAATAAAAAGTCATTAATGTTTAAATTGAATTAAACTTGAATATTATAACAAGTAAAGAAAATGAGAAATAAAGATATAAATAAAAGTTGATAATAAAATAAAATAAGTGATTATGGAAGTAATAAATAATAATATAATAAATAAAAATATAATGTAATAATATGTCTATTTGTTTGGAGGACCTAAATAAAGGATACACAAATCCTCTGGAAAGTTTTGGAGGCTTTCCGTAAGCTCTAAATTTTTTTCATTTTTCTGAAAGCTTCCAACATCTCTCTAAAAGAAGATTGATACAAAATGGTGTAGTTGCACACGTGCCTTGTTTGTGCATCCATATTCTGCATGCATATCTACCAGGCAGAATTCTGTCAAGCAGGACACATGCCTTGTTTATGCGTCCATAGTTTGCATATTTTGGAAAACAATTGACGTGTCTGGGATAGGGATCCACACCTTGCATACATGTATTGGAAGGAAGTTGCAACAGGGGGATCTGCCTAAATTTTACCCCCCCTTCAGTGATGCGAAAAAAAAAGAAAAAAGGAGGGATTCGTTACCCGGTGGGGGAAGAAAACATTGTTTTTGGTATAGGCAGATAGGATGCTGGCTATGTTGTGAAATTGGGATTTAGACTTGCTAAATTGCATTGGTCTGAAAGTGTCTTAAGCCTTTTCATAAAAATCTAAATGGGCGCATACCATGAGGGAGAATGGCAGCCCAAAAGATGAAGTCCTGCTCTTTCAGGAATTCTGTAAAATAGTTCATGTTCTATGTCTATGTGTTTTCACACCTTCCAGACCTGTTTTCCGGGAGAGGATGGAGGCACAGGAAGAGGAACCTAAACCAGTATGCCACAATTTTCACAAAATCTGAGGTAAGTCACTTGCCATGGTTTTAGATTATGTTTATTAAAATCAAAATTACTGCCAAGAGCCTTCGAATGAACACATTTAGGTTTTAACATTATGGCATCCTTTACCCTTCATAGCTGCATCGATGCTGGGAAGGGGAGTGGAATTTAGATTTACACCTGCCAAATGCATTTGCTTGAAAGCTTCTAAATCCTTTTCAATAAATCCATTTTGTGCATATCCTGTAGTCATTGCAACTCCTGTAACTACATTGCTTTGAGCTAAACTGTTAAATAGTTAAATGCATTGTCCATACCTTTAAATGAGGGAAAACAGTTCACGTGCTTGGCTATGCTTTCACATATTTGCAATTGCTTGGAAGCCTCTAAGCCTTTTCAATCATTCCATTTGGAGTACATCATGCGACTATTGCATTTCATGAGACCACACTTCTTGCAGAATTTTGACAAATAGTTCACTTTCCCTGTCTATGCTTCCACATTTTTCATGATAGTTGTAACTAAAACATAGGACAAAAATTCCCATTGTTATGCTTGATGGGAGCCCTTCATTATTACTAGATGTTTGATACAATGCACATTATTATAGTGCAAGCTTTCTTTTCAGATTGTTTCATTTAGCACCACCATATTCTCCACAAGAACATAGTACCTGTATTCTGCCTAAATATTTAGTTATTAAAATTTAATTCATTTTTTTTTTTGCTACTTTGTTTATGGGAAGAATTATGATCGAACATCCTCTTGTTGTTTTTCATCATGTGGGATATTCAACAAACATGAGTTTGGTTTAGTTGGCTACTATTCCTTTATTGACATAACAAAATAAATAAATAAATAAATAAACAAAAAATTAAAAAAAAATTAAAATAAAATAAAAAATAATTAGATTATTTCTGCAATTAAATACAATTTATACATTGAATCTATCTCAGGATTGTGATTTCAAGATTATATGGGAATATCACTTGCTGCAATAATTTTGTAAAAACCCTTCTGATTATTATTTTCACTCTTGTCAAAGAAATTATAGGCTGTAAGTAGTGTAATTGGCATTTAATGATTTGTAAATCCTTTAATAAAAATAAACTTGTGGAATACTGAGATTCTAGTTTTAGCATTGAATAACTGGACCATTAAGAATAATCTGTCAATAAATAAGTAGGGTTTGAACTTACCTCTAGTTACCTTGTATTAAATGGTGATCCAGATTCATCAAATGAAGTCATAAAATAGTTAAAGAACTTGAACCTATATGCACAAGAGATATGCTGCCCAAACTTCTATCCTTTACCTTTATTATTAGCTGCCATTATATTATGAGTTGGTCACACTCTTATCATATAAACTTCTTGAGATTGCCATACTAACCTTCTAGTTGTATTCATTTTCTTATAATGTGTGTTGCTGAAGATACATTGTTTTCTTTTATACAAATTGACACTCTACATTATTACAATATAAATTATTATTATTCCATATGATCAATTAGTAAGTTCAATTTTATTAGCAATATGGATGATTGATTTGGTATATATTTGATAGTTGGTAGTATTTATTTGCATAATATTGCTTGTTTAACATATCATTATTGTTTATGAAACCTCCAACCTTCCAGTTTTATTTCTGATTTGGATGGTTTAAATCTGTCGTTGAGTAATGCAACCATTTATTGACTATGTATTGTTGTCAACTGTTGTTTTGGGAAGTCTAATGAGTTTTTTTGTATAGAAAACTACTCTTGCATGGTTGAACCTTTTGTACTACCATTTCTAGGTTTTATTCCTTGTGTTTTTCCCTTTTCGAAACATTAGGGCATAGTGCATGTTTATTTGGCTTTGTGAGATCCTAAATATACTTACTATTCAACATCCACCTCACTCTTCCATTTCTACCATCACACACATTTTACCCATTTCATATCATATAGCCCAACCTTTCACACCTTATTTTATATTATACCACCTCCATCCACATTTAATCCTGGATACACATATCCTTACAAGAAACCTTTCATTCTACACATTATTGGCCAACTCTCTTCTCCATTACTACTACACACCTCAAGTTCCCACTTCATGTCCTATAGCCAAACCCTAGAAACCTCCTAATTTACCCTATGTTCCATTTCCCTCTCATAATCCCATCCCATTAACCTTTAATATTTCACCCTATTCTCCATTATCTCATTGTATCCCATCCCATTAATCTCTACTAGTCCATCATATATTCTATTATCCCCTTCTATATCCATCCTATTACTATATCTTATTTCACCCTATGTTCCATTATCCCCTCTTGGTCTTGTCCTATTAGCTTCTCCTAATTCTCTCTATGTTCCTTTATTCCCTCCTAATCCCATCACATTAACATCCAATAGTTCACCTTATGTTTCATGATCCCCTCCTAACCCATCCCACTAATCTCTACTAGTCCATCCTATGTTACATTATCTCCTTCTACTCCCATCCCATTGTACTTAGAACTCTTATTTCACCCTCATTTCTATTATTCCCTCTTGTTCTTTCCCCTTTATCCCTTCTATGTTATACCACCTCCCTCCACATTTTATGCTATACATATACTCTTAGAAGAAACATTTCCTTTCACCCATTATTAACCAACTTTATTCTCTATTACTACTACACACCTCAACTAGAGACCACTTAATGTCCTATAATCAAACCCTAGACCCCTCCTAGTTCACCCTAATTTATGTTATTCCCTCCTAATCCAATCCCATAAACCTCTAATAGTTCACCCCATGTTATATTATCATGTCTTGGCATGTCCCATTAATATCTACCAATCTATCCTTTGTTTTATTATTCCCTCTTGGTCTTGTCCCATTATCTTCTCCTAATTCACCCTATGTTTGCTTATTTCCTCCTAATCCTATCACATTAACATCTAATATTTTATCCTATTTTGTATGATCCCCTCCTCACCCATCCTAGTAATCTCTATTAGTCCATCCTATGTTCCATTATCCCCATTTACTCCATCCAATTGTACCATCTCTTATTTCAGCCTACATTCTGCCATAACCTCTTGGTCTTGTCCCTTTATCCCTTTTATATTAAATACCACTTCCATCCATATTTCATCCTATGCACATACACTTATAAGAAACCTTTCGTTCTATTCATTATTGAACAACTCTCTTCTCTATTACTATACATAACTCAAGTCTCCACCTTATGTACTATAGTCAAACCCTAGACACTTCCTAATTCACCCTATTTTCCATTAGTCCCTCCTAATCCCATCCCATTAACCTCTAATAGTTCACCCTATATTTTATTATCCCATCCTATCCCATCCCATTAATATCTACCAAATCATCCTATGTTTCATTATCCACTTCTATTCTCATTCCATTACTTTCTCTTATTCACCCTATGTTCCATTATCTTATCCTAAATCACCCTTTGTTCCTTTATTCCCTCTTAACCCCATCCCAACAATATCTAATAGATCACCTATTTTCCATGATCCCCTCTTGGCTCATCCCACAAATCTCTACTAGTCCATCATATGTTTCATTATCCCCTTCTACTAATGAAGATGAAATCATCAATTGACTTTTACCATATTTCAAATATAGTTGAACTAAGTATTCTAGATGCATTATTTAATAAAAAAAAATATTTTATAGTATTTTTATATCATTTATTGAATTAATTATTACTAAATGCATAATCCAATGCAAGGCATGTTTACATAATTATTATGAATGAAGATAATAAAGAAGGTATAAATTATTATTTGTGTCATTATGTTGAGGAAAAAAATTAAATTGGGAGCCCCTATCATAGATGGAGAAGAAATTGGGTATCCTACAGGATCGATGGTTATTACTAGAAATTTTCTTAGAATGTATCTAATGAATAAGTCCAATATGTGGTTGTTTGAGGACTTTGACACACAAAAAATTCTTCATTATTCTAACCTTGTGGCATCAAATGTTCAATTGACCAAATATGGGGGTAGAAAACTAAATAAGAACTTATGGAAAGTTCATGAGTTTGGTCATAAAGCAATACTCAACATCATAAAGAGTAGCGAAAATATGCATGGTTCATTGGATTGAATTGGTGGAATGACACAAAGGTTGTACATAGTTTGTAAGTATGTCATGTACTTTTTAATTTATTTGATTTCAGTATGTTATGCACTTCTTAATCTAGGTTTTTATTTTGAATATGTTGTGCACTTATTAATTTATTTGATTTAAGTATGTTATTTAATTCTTAATAGATGAATTCTATTTGAGCATGTTATTGGATTTTTAATATGTAGGTTTTTGGTGTCAAACAAGCTTCCACCTTCTTGTGGTTGGTGTTGTTAGTAGAGAATTTTATATTCTTGAAGAAAAGAGAATATTTTAATTTTATTGGTTGAGTGGATCCCTAAGTGTCTTGGTTTTTCTAGTTGATCTAATGATTTTGTTTGATATTCCTCTATCTCATCTTTATGTGAAATGAAACATCACAAAAGTTCCAAGGTTATTTTGGCCCCCTCTTTAAAATATATCCAAATAGTCTTGAGAATGTCTTATTACATGTACATATCAATAGATTGCACAATCTTGTGTGAATTTGGGCTCAATATTATACCCTTTAATTATCCTCATATACACACATCCTCATGTATTTATATGTGCCTCATCCATTTGTCACACTAGGTATGTCATTGTTAAAGTTTCAATGCATTATGAAGGTTCATTCTTACAAGATAAACACATATCACATAATCAATCTTGCTAAAGGCCATATGTCTTCAAGACCATACGAGAATGGAGATAATTTTTTAAAAATGGTTTCAATAATTCCATGGTTGTGAGAATCATATTGGACTATTATTAGTCCATTTGAGAGCTCATAGGTCATCAAATCTCCATGAAAAAAGAGACTAGAAGTTGCCTTAGGGAGTTTGGAGAGATGACCAAGGATTTGAAAGGAAATATGAACATTGGGTTGGGTGGGAGATTCTAGGGGAGACCTTGTTTTTTTTCCCAAGTGTGTCGATCCCTTAGGGCTATATAGTTCCAATAAGGTCTTTTAAGAGTCCTAAGAGAAAAAAACTACCAATCTATGAAGGTACAGTTCTTGGAGTTTGTGGGACCTATGAAATTTTTCTAGTCCTAAAATTAGATATGAGGTCACTTAAAAATAACATCTCTTTATTTTTGTCAAATCCACACCATTTGACTATGATAAAGGTCAAACACATTCTTGCAAAAAGAATCATTTGAGAGAAATGTAAAGGTGTCAATATGCAGCTCATATTTTCTATTCTACATGTCAGAAGATTGAATAAAATACCCTAAAATATTAGGATGGGCAGGTAAATTCTAGGGGATATCCCATTTTGTTCCCCATGTGTGTCGATCCCTTTGGGCTACAGAGTTCTTAAAAGGTCTCTTAAGAGACCTAAGAGAAAAAAGCTAACAATATATGACAAGGTAGTTCTCAGAGTTTATGGGGCCTATGAACATTTTTTCTAGAAATATAAGTGGATGTGGAATACCTCCAAATAACCTCTCTTAGCTTTCATCAACTCCACATCATTTTATTGTGGTAAATATCAAACACATTTTTACAAAAAGTGTTAGTTGAGAGCAATGTAAAGGTTCCAATAGGAATATTTTTTGTTTTACGTATCATAGAACTAAATAAAATACACCAAAATTTAGAGGTTGGTTGGTGGATTCTAGATGAGGCCCCATTCCATTCCCCAAGTGTGTTGATCTATCTAGTCTACATTGTTCTAGAAAGGCCTCTTAAGAGCTATGAGAGAAAAAATAGCCAATCTATGATGGGGAAGTTATAAAAAATCATGGGGCCTATAAATGTTTCATTTAGACCTACAAGTGGATGTGGGTTCCCTCCAAAATAGCTTCTCTCAGTTTTCATTAACTCCACATTGTTTGACCATGAAAAGATTAAATGGATTCTTGTTAGAAGTGTCATTTGAGAGTAGTGTAAAGGTTCCAAGAGACATTTTTATTCATACACCTTGTGAGGCCAAACCAACTACACCAAAATTTTAAGGTGGGTGGGTGAATTCTAGGGGAGGAACCATTTCATTCCTTAGGTGTGTTGATCCCTTTGACATATACAGTTTTGAAAAGCTCTCTTAAGAGCCCTAAGAATAAAATAATTCAAACTATGAATGAGTATTTATTGGAGTTCATGTGGCCTACAAGTATTTCATCTATACCTAAAATTGAATGTGGGATCCCTCCCAAATAACCTCTCTTATTTTATTTTCAACTCCACACCATTTGATTGGGGTAAGATCAAATTTATTCTTGTAAAAAATAGCATTTAAGATTAGTGTAAAGGTGCCAAGAGACATATTTTTTGTTCTATGTTTCATTGATATCAACATGTTGGGGTGGGTGTTTGAATGCTAGGGAGGTATTATTTCATTCCCCAAGTTTATCAGTCCCTCCAAACTACATAATTTTGACAAAGTCTCTTAAGAGCCTTCACAGGAAAAAACTATCAAACTATGACAAAGTAATTCTCATAGTTCATGGGACCTATGAATTTTCTATCTAGACATATAGGTAGATTTGGTGTCCCTACAAAATAACCTCTCTCAATTTTTATCAAATTCACACTGTTTGACCATGGAAAAATTGAACAAATTCTTGCAAAAATTATCACTTAAGAGCAACGTAGAGGTGCCAAGAGCCATATTTTCTATTCTACACCTTCTAGGGATAAAATGAATGTGCTAACATGTCAAGGTGGGTAGTTTATTTTAGGGGAGGAATCATTTCATTCCCTAGGTTTGTTATCCTTTGAGCTACATGGTTCCAACAAGGTCTCTTAAGAGTCTTGAGAGAAAAAAACTACCAAACTATGATGAAGTAATTATTAGTGTTCATGGGGCCTATAAATTTTCTATTATAAACTACAAGGGGGTGAAGGGTTCCTAAAAAATAACCTTTCTTATTTTTCATTAACTCCTCATCATTTGATCATGCCATTGAAATCAAATAGATTCTTGCAAAATGAGTCATTTGAGAGTAATGCAAAGGTGACAAGAGAAATTATTTTGTTCTACAAATTGTGGGGCTAAACCAAATGCATAAAAAATTCAATTTGGATTGGAAAATAATATGGGACACCCCATTTCATTCCCTATATGTGTTGATCCCTCTGAGCTACATATTTTTGATAAGGTATCTAAAGATGCTTGAGAGCAAAAAGCTACCAAACTATGATGGAATAGTTCTCAAAATTTGTGAAGCCTATGAATTTTTCATCTAGAATTATAATTCTATGTGTGATCTATCAAAAATAACCTCTCTTATTTTTTTAACTCCACATCATTTCACCATGGTAAGATTGAATGTTTTCTTACAAAAAACATCATTTGAGAGTAGTGTAAAGGAGTGAAGAGCCATATTTTTAATTCTATGTCTCATGGGGAAAAATATATTGTGCCAAAATTTCAAGTTGGGTTGTTGAATGATAGGGGAGTCCCTATTTATCTCCCTATGTTTTTCAATCCCTTTGAGTTACACAATATTGGCAAGGTCTCTTAAGAGTTCAGAAAACAAAAAACTAGAAAACTAAGATGAAGTAGTTCTTGTAATTCATGGAGCTTAAAAATATTTTTCTAGACCTAAAATTGGATGTGGGTTCCCTCAAAATAAATCCTCTTATCTTTTTTCAAATCCACACCATTTGATCATGACAAAGATTAAAATAATTATTAAAATAATTCTTGCAAAAATTGTCATTTCAGAGCAGTGTGAAGGTGCCAAGATCCATAATTTTTATTATATGTCTTGTGAGGCCAAAGCACTATGAAAAAATTTCAAATTGGGTGGTTTAATGTTAGGGAAGTACCCATTTTACTCCTCAAGTGTGTCAATCCCACCAAGTTACATAATTTCAACAAGGTCCCTTAAGAGCCCTAAGAGAAAAATATTGACAAACTATAATGAAGTAGGCCTTGGAGTTCATGGGTTATATAAATGTTAAATATATAATTATAAGTAGATGTGGGGTCCCTCCAAAATAATATCTCTTAATTTTTATCAAATCCATACAATTTAAATGTGGCAAGATCAAATGGTTTCTTGCAAAAAAGTGTCATTTGAGAGTAGTGTAAATGTACCAGGAGACTTTTTTTTATTCTATTCCTAATGGGGTTGAAATAAATATTCTAAAATGTTGGGGCGGGAATATGAATTCTAGGGGATTCCCCATTTTTTTCCGCTAGTGTGTTGATCCCTCTAGGTTAAATGGTTTTGGTAAGGTCTCTTAATAGCCTTGAGAGAAAAAAATTGCCAAAGTATGATAAATTAGTTCTCAAAGTTCATGGGGCCTTGAATGTTCCATCTAGATTTATAGGTGTATTTTAGTTACATCTATAATAACCTCTCTCAATTTCAATCAACTCCACATCGTTTGACCATGGAAAAATTGACTGAATTATTGCAAAAAGAGTCATCTGAGAGTAGTGTAAATGTGTCAGGAGCCATATTTTATTGCACACCTTGTGTGGCCAAAGAAAATATGCCAACACATCAAGGTGGGTTGGTTAATGCTAGTGGAGGCATTCCTCAAGTGTGCTGATCCCTCCAAGCTACATGGTTTTGACAAGGTCCCTTCAGAGCCTTGCGAGTAAAAAACAATTAAATTATGACATGGTAGTTCTTAGATTTTATGGGGCCTATGAATGTTTCATCTAGATTTACAAGAATATGTGGTATCCCTCAAAAATAACCTATCTTGGTTTTTGTGAACTTCGCATTGATTGACAGTGGAAAAAATCAAATGGATTCTTATAAAAAAGAGTCATTTGCGAGCATTGTAAAGGTGCCAAGAGCCATATTTTTTATTCTACATATCATTGTGCTAAAAGAAAAATGAAAAAAATATTCAGAGTGGGTGAATTCTAAGGGAAGCACCATTTCATTTCACAGGTGTTCTAATCCCTCTAGTTTACATGGTTCTAACAAGGTCACTTAAGATCCTTGAGAGAAAAAAATACCAAACTATGATGGATTAGTTCTCAAAGTTTGTGGATATTATGATTTTTTTCTAGACCTAAAAGTGTATGTGGAGTCCCTCTAAAATAACCTCTTTCACTTTTCATCAATTCCATGTCATTTTGTCGTAGCAAGATCAAACACATTTTTCCCCCAATGTGTTTATCCCTCTAAGCTACACAATTCCAACAAGGTCTCTGAAGAGCCTTAAGAATAAAACCCTACCAAACTATGATATAGTAATCAATAATGTTGGGGCATATGAATGTTCCACATAGACCAATAGGTAGATGTTGGGTTCCTAAAAATAACCTCTCTCAATTTTTTTCAACTACACATTGTTTGACTATGGCAAAGATTGAATGGATTCGTGTAAAAAGTGTCATTTAAGATCAATGTAAAGGTGCCAAGAGATATACTTTTTGTTCTATGCCTTATAGGCTAAAATTATTGTGCCAACATGTCAAGGTGGATGGGTGAATTATATGGAAGACCTCATTCCATTCCCTAGGTGTGTTGATCCCTCTAAGCTACACAATTTTGGTAAGGTGTCTTAAAAGACTTGAGAGCAAAATACTAGCAAACTATGACAAAGTAGTTCTCAAAGTTCATGGGACATATTAAAGTTTTATCTAGACCTTTAGGAGGATTTACGTTCCTCAAAAATAACCTTCCTCAATTTTCATCAACTCCACACTATTTACCCATATGACAAAATCGAACATATTCTTACAAAAAAACATCATTTGAGAGTAGTGTAAAGGTGCCAATTTTCTATACTAAACCTCATGGGGCTGAACCAAATATGATTTTTTTTTTTTTGGTATGGGTGGGTGAATGTTATGGGAAGACCTAATTTATTCCCAAAGTGTATCAATCCCTTCAAGCTGCATGATTATGGCAAGGTGTACCAAACTATGATGAAGTAGTCTTAAAGTGCATGGGGAATTTTAATGTTTTTTTTAGACCTACAAGTGGATATGGGATCCATTGAAAATAATGTCTCTTTTTTTATCAACTCTACACTATTTGATCATGGTAAATATTGAACATATTCTTACAAAAAGTTGTCATTTGAGAACAGTTTAAAGGTGTCAAGAGCTATATTTGTCATTGTATGTCTCATGGAACCAAAAAAAATATGAAAATACATAAAGTTATGTGGATTAATACTATGAGAACCCCAATTTTATTCTCTAAGTGTGTTGATCTCTTTGAGCTTCACAATTCTAACAAGCTCTTTTAAGACGCTCGAGAGAAAAAAATTTCAAACTATGATGGAGTAGTTCTCAAAGTTCATGGGTCCTGTGAAGGTTTTGTATAGATCTATAAATGGATGTGGAGTATATAAAAACAACTTGTCTTATTTATTTCAAATCCACATTGTTTGACTGTGGTAAGAGCAAACATATTCTTAAAAAAACCATCATTTGAGAGTAATACAAAGGTGTCAAAAGCCATATTTTACATTCTAAACCTCATGGGGCTAAAGAAACTATGCCAACATGTTGGTGTGGGTAGATGAATGATAAGAAATTCCAGCCCCATTTTCCTCAAAGTGTGCAAATACCTCCATGCTATATGGTTTCGACAAGGTCTTAAAAGCTTTGAGAGAAGAACTACCAAAATATGACATAGGAGTTATCAGAGCTTGTAGGGCATACAAATGTTTTCTCTATTCCTATAGGCAGATGTGGAGTCCCTTCAAAATAACCTCTCATTTTTTATCAACCCCACACCATTTGACCATAGCAAGATTAAACAAATTCTTATAAAGAGTGTCATTTGAGAGAAGTATAAAGGTGTCGAGAGCCATATTTTCTATTTTATGTCTTGTAGGGCCAAACTAACTATGCCAACATGTCAAAGTGGGTATTTGAATTATAGTTGAGGCCCTATTTCATTCCTTGGACGTGTCAATCTTAGTGAGCTACAAGGTTCTAGTAAGGTCTCTTAAGAGTCATAAGAGAAAAAATTTACCAAAAGTTTTCCTACCTATTCTGTCAATCCTTAGCACCTATGAATGTCTTATCTGCACGTAAAAGTGGATGAAATTCCCTCTATAGTACTATATCTCAAAAAAATTCAACTCTAAATTATTTGACTATGTCAAATTATAAATGCATTCTTGCAAAATACCTCATTTAAGAGCAATGTATAGGTGCCAGTAGGTGTTTTTCATTCTTTTGCACCTCTTGGGACCAATTCAAATATACTATTACATTGGGATGGGTAGGTGAATGGTAATATAGGCCTTTCTTTATTCTATAGGAATTTGAATCCTTCTAGGCTACATTGCATTAAGACAACCTCTTAAGAGCACTAAAAGAAAAAAGTTGCCAAATTTTTGGCACCTACGAATGTCTCATTTGTACCTACAAGTGGATGTTGAGTCCCTCTACAATAATTTATATCAATTTTTGTTAGCTACTTATACTTTGACCATACCAACAATGAATGAATTCTTACAAAATTCTTCATTTTGAGAGCAATGTAAAGGTACCAATAGGAATTTTTTATTCTTACCTTATGCAAATGAATCCACTAAGATATCACATTGATGTGGGTGGGTGAATGCTACTAGAAGCCTTGGATCATTCTATAGGTCTAATGTTTCCAATGTTTTTTCTATCCATTCTCTCAATTTGTGGGACCTTCAAATGTCTCATTTGAGATTAGAATATAGGCACCAATATAAATTTTTGTTCTTCTACACCTTGTGGGATCAAATCGACAACACTAGCATATCAGGGTGGGTGGGTGAATGCTAGTAGAGGACTCAATTCATTACATAGGAATTTAAACCCATTCAAGATACATTGCATCAATATAGTATCTTAAGAGCCATAAGAGAAAATAAGTTACCACACTTTCATCTACTTATTCTATCAATATGTGGCACCTACAAATATCTCATTTGCACTTGTGGACATTGCTTTCCTCTACAGTACCCTATCTCAATTTTTTTTCTCCACTCCATTTGACTATGCCAATGATGAATTAATTCTTGTAATATCCCTGATTTGAGAGTAGTTTAAAGGTTCTAGTAGGCATTTTTTGTTCTTCTGCACCTTGTGGGACCAAACTAACTACACTAGCACATTGAGGTGGGTAGGTGAATGCTACTAGAGGCCTCAATTATTCCATAGGTCTTTGGATCTTTCCAAGCTACATTTCACAAGTTCCTTAAGATCCCTAAGAGAAAAAATATACCATGTTTACACCTACAAGTGAATGTAAAGTCCCTCTATAGTACCCTATTTTAATTTTTTTTAACTCCAAACCACTTGGCCATGACAACAATGAATGAATTTTTACAAAATTCCTTATTTCAAGGTAGTGTAAAGGATATAATAGGAAATTTTTGTTCTTCCAAACCTTGTGGGACCGAACCAACTATGCTAGTATATTAGGGTGGGCGGATGAATGCTATTGGAGGCCTCAATTTTTTGTAATCTCTAGATCCTTTCAAGCTATATTGCAACATGAAATTGAGAGGACAATATCAACCCTTGATGCTATCATGAACATTACTTACCTAAGAATGTAATTATGAATACCAAATGTCATTGATATGGCTCATTAAAACCCTACAAAATTCATAGAGGTTGATGAAATGAAATAAACTATATACATATGGAGTCAAGACCAAGATAGGGCTATCATAAATGGGTGAAAGAAGATTATCCACTTATCTTTTGGGTGTCTTAAACCACTTTGTGCATCCCTATCACCATTCTCATCTAGGTTATTAATGTTCTAGGTGGTTTTTCATGAGACCCTTTTGTTTCTCTAACCCATAACGAAGATTCTTATCTTTAAGGAAATAAAATATATATCCTTAATTTATTTTTTCGAATCAATTTATACATAAATTGAAGATAGAAAATAATATATTTTAAATAAAAAATCTATAAATCTATTAGTTCAAAGTCCTGAGATTTTAAAATCCTATTCAAAAATACTTGAGCATAGTAAAGGTTGTAAAATTATTAATTCAAAGCATTTAGGTTTTAAACTCCTAAAAAATGTTCTCTCCATATTCAAAACTATCCTTATATTTGTTGAGTTTATTTTAGAAAATCCCATGAATAATAAGTAAAAGAGGATATAAATAGAATCCCTCTCTCTCTCTCTCACGCACACACATGAAAATATGGGACATGTTGAAAATGATATCTGATCTTATGTGGACTACCTTGTTAATATGATTGATAAGAAATAATGGTATGTCTATATATAATGCACAAATATTTCATCATATGGTGTGACTGTCAAAGTATTTCACAATCACTTAGCATAAAAAACTTTGAACTATCCTTCACCAAGTTTATTTCAAAGTATTAGGACCAAACCAATAACTATGACTTGATAAACCAAAAGATACTTATGTAAAATAATTTATTTTTTAGATTCATATCTCGAATAGAAAGTTTTAATTCATATACCATCCACCACATGTAGGATGTTTATTATAACTCATGTTTGAGAATTAATGAATTCAATTTTGAAGCCCCAAAATCTCCAATAGATCTTTAATCGTTACAATATGTAGTTTATAAGGTGAGTTCATGTATATGTTTTAAACTTTAAATAATCTTCACAATCGACCAGAATTAAGGTGTCTATAAAGAGTAATTTGTAGGGAAGTTCACATCCATGTGAATGAACTCTAAGATCTTGAAACATTAAATAGGATTCTCTCCTGGCCAATGAGATAGAAAACATCACTAATAATCATAAGATACTTGAGATATTAGAGTTCATTCACATAGATGAGAGAACCCTATTTAAGGGTTTGTAGATCCTATTTAATGTGATATCACCTAATCTAATAAAAAAATGAAACATGAAAGCATTATTGATGAAGAATAATTACTTGGTAATTAATTTTTTATTCTTCTACTATTGATTTTTTTATTCTTCTAATTAAAATTAATAAATAAAATTTGTTGTACAATATTTTTGAAGTACCTCTTTTCTATAAATAGTAGTATGGAATTTTAATGGTTTCCTTGTTAGGATTTATTTTTAATATTTTTCATAAACTACACCATAGACAAGAATTGCATGTGCAATTCCAAAAATAACTTATTAATTGTTGTAAATGGAGTTTCTTTTAGGGATGTGTTGAAATTTCTAAAGCCTATGCTAAAATATGATGTCATAGTTTCCAACAAATGGTTGTTGGAGATTGATGTTTGAGGTAATAAAGGATTGGGCTAGTCAAGACACAAACTTGCCAAAACTAAAGAGTGTTTCAAAACACACACATAGTTACCCATGTGATAGAAAAAAAGTAACAATTTTGATATGTAATTTATTTGTTAATAAATTTTCTACACCTAGATTTTATACCCAAGTTCCCTTGTTACTCCCGATTCTAGAAAAAATATGATTTTGAATTATGGGGACTTAATTATAGTGATCATTCTATGAAATAATTTTTTACAAGATTAGGTTGGAGGATATTTTTACATGGAACTGTACCTAATATGTGTGGTTTTTATGATGATACTCCTTTGTTAACCAATTGCAAGCTAGGTTCCAAGATCTTAGTCCACATGAATTTTAATGAGTTAAATATAAATGAGTGTGAGGACGAAATTATGACTATTAGTGATAGTTTTTATCTCATTCTTAATGACGTAATCCTTAAAAAATGACTTTTCTTAGAATGCATTATGTCTTAGCCAAGGAGATAAAGGATAAGAGGATTTTAAAATGGTAGATACACGATACATATAATATCATTGTAGTAGAGGGAGATTTCAAAGGTTCATAGTAATTGTCGAGGCACATGTTTCCTTAAAAATCGCTACATGTGAAATCTCTTCTTAGTTATCAAATTAGTGGCTTTAATGTTAAGTTTGAAGAAAATGGACGTCCTTGTCTCCACTCCATTTTATCTAAGAGGAATTTTTTTGATTATATCCATTGGGTTTAGTCAGTTACTTGGAAAAGAAACATAGAGATAGGGATCAATTATGAATTACCATTAATGCTTATTGGTTCCCAAGAAGTGATAGGTAGGGTGTAACACACCCCAAAGTTTACCCTATTGATTTCACATAAGTTTTAACTCAAAATGTGAAAAGATCAAGTTCACAATACATAAAAATAAAATTTTCCTTTTTATTAACACATTGCACATTTGAAATAAACCCATTCCAGATTGCATAAATAAATAAAATAAAATTACAAATAGATTCAAGATCATAATTACAAATCATAGCTTACAAGAGCATACATTGCTTTCAAGAGCTTAATGGTACAAGGCTACAATGGTCAAGTTGTTCGCATACGTTACACATCTCTTCATCATCTTCTATTTCACAAGCTTCAACTACCAACTACATGAGGGAGAGCATTACCCAAGTGCTTTTCTATCAACCACAGACTTAATGCAGTCCCACCCACATCTTCCTAACTAATACGTCCTTCCTTTCCATTCCTCTTTCATTCCATTTCCCTTCCTTCCTATATTCCATTCCATGTTCCTGTCCTCCCTCCCCCCTCCTTTCCTTCCCCTTCCCCCCTTTCCTCTTCCCCCCTCCCTCTTCCAGTCCACTCCACTCCATCTTCCTCTCCTCCTCTACCTCTTTGTCCTCCATCTCCTCTCCATCCCTCCTCCTCTCCCTCTAACTCCTCATATGCCATTCATCATCTTCATATATGTCATATATATGTCATCTGCATCCATGTAGGGTGCGTAAATGTGGTGCGTAAGTCGTCTCCGCTGCGCATCATCAATAATAATGTCGCTGTAGAAATAAAATAAATAAAAATAACATCGTATCACTTCGTGAAAATAAATAATATGTCACGTCACGATATGTCATCATCCGCTAATAATAAAATATTAAATAATAAATAATAAAATAATATCATCATCTGCGGAATATCTTGTCGCATCATCATCATCATCATCACCAATCATCGACAGGTCTGGATAATGGACGGGACGGTTCTGAATCCGGCTCATAAAACCATATCATCGCCATGGTGGGTTGACCATCGCTGCACATCATGCATAATACATCGGCATCGCCATGCGCTCATCATCGTTCATCATCATCATGTTTCAAACAATCACATTCATCACGCCTCATCATCACGCCCATCGGCTGGAACCATCATATTTATCACATGGAATCATCATCACATATGTAATAATAATAATAATAATAATATGTATGTATAATAATAATAATAATATGTGTAATAATAATAATAATAATAATAATAATATTAATAATAATAATAATAATAATATGTAATAATAATATGTATGTATGTAATAATAATATGTCTTTGGGCATGCATCTTATGTCATTTGTCTTTTGGGTTCATCATCATCATCTCATCATCATCAAGCATCATCATCATCATCATCATGTCATCGTAAATGTGTGTGTGTGTGTAATGTGTATGTGTAATAATATGTAATAATATGTATGTAATAATAATAATAATGTGTGTGTGTGTGTGTGTAAAATAATGTGTTTGCATGTAAAATGGCAGCACACGTAATAAAAATAATAAATATTAAAAATGTGATAAAAGTAAATAATAATAATAAAATAAAATAAAATGCTCAGTCATCATGTTGTGTTTAAATAAATGCATGCATCTGTCATCATCATGTTTTGGAAGAAGCAATGGAGTCAGAAAAATAATAAATGTTTAACTATTAATGTTGCGTTCACATGGGATAATAAAAATGTCACGTCCGGTGCATGTGTAAAAAATGCATTTTGCATGGACTTGTCTTTTTTAAATAATAATAATGCATGCTCATGTGCATGTGTCATGTCGACAAAATAATAAATGAAAATATGTAAAAATGTTTTAAATGTTCCTTCCTCTCCTCCTCCCTCTCCACCCTCCCTCCCCCTCCTGATCCTCTCCCTCCACTCATTCCCTCTCCTCTCCATCTCTCCTCTCCCTCTGTCCTCCATCCATCCTCATGCTCCATCGGCACCCGGCGCCCATCGCTCCAGGCTCCATCTTGGCCCTCCATCCCATCCCTCCCTCCCCTCCTTCCCTCCCTCCCCCTCCTTCCCTCCTCCCTCCCCCCTCCTTCCATCCTCCCTCCCTCCTTCCTTCCTCCCTCCTTCTTCCTCCTCCTCCCCATCTCTCCTCCCTCCCCACTCCTCCTCCTCATCCACTCCTCGGCCACTCATCTCCGGCTCCATCATCATCTCATCACTCCATCATCCATCATATTTAATAGCATCATCATCATCTCAATCTTGTCATCATCTCATCACATCGGATCATCGATGCGATCATCATCATCATCGTTTTCATCGCCATTGCATCATGTCATCAGGATCATCATCATATGTCATCTGCGTCATCATCATCATGTCATTTGTTTTCATCATTGTTCCACGTCATCATGTAATATCTTGGCATGCAATCTTTTGCATCATCGTTCATCATCGGCGCCGGTGTATCGCTATCGCCATCATCATCATCATCATGTCATGTCATGTCATCATCATCATCATCATCATCGTCATCATCTTTTATGTTTGCATCATCATGTCATCATCATCGTCACGTTCTTCCTTGTCCCCTCCATTCCATTCCTTCCACCCTTCTCCTTCCATTCCTTCCACCCTCCCTCCTCCTCCTCCACCCTCCCTCCCTCTCCATTCCTCCTCCTCCATTCGTCTCACTCCACTCCATTTTATCCTTTCCTCTTTGAATCCATTCATATCTCCTCATCCATCATCACATTATCTGTATGTCATCATCTTCCTTATCCGCTGCATCATCATCTTTGGACAATGCGTACCGATATCCTCATGCATCATCGTGCGGTAATGTGCGTCATCGCGATAAATGCGTGGATAAATAGCGCATCATCTGTCATGGCCGATAATAAATAAATCGGTGTCGCACATCGATGTTGCATCATCGATAATAATGCAGAAAGTAAATAATGCATCGGTTCATTGGTGATATCACGTCATCGGTCACATCATCATCATCATCATCGTGCATCATCGCGAAATAATGTCATCGCCATGTCATCATCATCAATTCCTTCCATTTCCACCCCTCCATTCCCCCCCCTCCTTCCTCCCTCCTCCTCCTCCAGTCCTTCCTTCCTCCTCCACCCTCCTCCACCCTCTATTTCCTCCCTGATTGCGCCAGCGTCGTCATCGATCTCGATCATACATCCTCAGGATCATCGGTACCATCACATCGATATCATGCATCATCTTTATCCATCCGCCATCTTTTGTTCGCGGCATCCGCATCATCATCATCATCATCGAATTTTAAGATCCACATCTGGATCTTTCGACCATCTTTTATCTTTCAATCATCATCATCGTCATCCGCCCGTTCATCATCATCATCTTTATCGATCGATCGATCATCATCCGATATCATCACGTATCGCATCACGGTCATCGTTGTCGTGGCCTCCCCCTCTCCCTCCCCTCTCCCTCTCCTCTCCCTCTCCCTCTCCCTCTCACCCCCTCCACCCCCCCCTCTCTCTCTCTATCTCTCCCTCTCCCCCCTCTCTCCCACTCCCACTCCCTCTCCCCTCTCCCTTTCTCTCCCTCTCCCCCTTCTCTCCCACTACCACAATGGATAATCTCCAATTTCATGTTATGGGAGGTACAAGAATTTATAATCTCTTGAACATATTCAAGGGAGAATTGTATATAATTTTTTCTTGATTGAGCTCTAATCATAAGCTTTGTAAATGTGGTGGTTATGGCTAGCCATACAACTAGCTTTAAAATATGAAATTAGGTCTATAACTTCTAATAGTCGTAAATCATTATGTTCTCTACTTTGAAATTTATTCATCAATTAGAACAATCATACATCCTCTCATTTAAAAATAACATAGTGAATTGATGAATTTCATGTAGCTACTTAATTCAGTAATAGGAATATTCCTTAATTGTATATATCCCAAGTTTCTTATTTATGGTTTGTAGAGACTAAGCTCTGGATATAAATTTAATTGTATTTAAATTATTGGATATCAAAATATGCCATATAAACACGATTTAGTTAATCTGAAGAAATAGGTAGTTCATTAAGATATGTTGCAGGTACAGTAAGTGTAAATATTGATGGAAAAAGCAAGGATTATCAAGAGAATTCGAGCCTCCATGGACACGTTTTCATAAAATAAACTCAGCTAAAATTTCCCATAAATAATCATGATTTTACAAGGCATATGAACTTACCTGTGTAAAGAATCACAAAGGCGAACAACCTATGCTCTTACTCGACAATCACCCATGTATCCAATTCAAATTCTTTTATCCTCCTGTCAGATGAAATTACTCCATCCTTAAACTTGATGGTTGCCCTTTGCTTGTTTGAAGCTCCCATTTCAATGCAGGCAGGAAAAATGTTGGCAACGAGTGGGGAAATTTAGTTTTTCACCTTCCAATCGTACTTGCTTGAAAGTTTCTATGGCCTTTTCAATGAATCTATTTTATTCTTATTCTGCAATTATCAAATAAGCCTCCTTTAAATGTCAGATCGCCCACAAAACTTGCCTCTCGTGCATTCCTTAAGACCACATTTTTGGTTTTCTTACTTGCATTTTACCCTATCGACTTTGCTACGCATATCCTCTGCCTTCTAAAAAGACTTCCTGCACGACTTTTCTACATTCCTCTCTGCATTCCCTTCACCTTATTCTCTTCTCCTCACATCCCCTTCTATTCCCATGGGATGATACTTGTGAGGCGAATTTGAAAGGAACAGTTGTAAAGTTGCAGATAAAGCTTAATGAAACAAAGATTGTGGCCCACAATAGTAGAGCCTTATGCAATGAAATAAGTAGAGAAAAAACTGTTGGAAAATAATTTTAATCAATCCATTAATGGAAAAAATGGCTGAAGATGGGTCTTGTGGGATACTTGCAAGGAAGAAATTGAAGTCACAATTGTAAAACTGTAAAGTGAGCTTGATGAAGGAAATTTTTTGAGTCAAAAATATGTAGAATTGTGTAGTGAATGTGAATATGTGAAGGCACAGCTATGAGATTATAATTATACACTAAGCCCTGTGGAAGATGAAAGATTGTGTCTAACGTCTCTCTCAAAAGCCTTGCAAACTCAAATGCATTTGATTAGCCATGAGCAAACACATTTAAGAATTTTTTTCGAAGAACTGACTATTGAAATTGAATCTCTGAAGTTGAAATTAGAGAACTATTATCAGACTTGATTGAATATAAAATCAGAGGAACTCATTTAGATCTATGTCAGCAAGCATGGAGGAAGCTTATCTTCAAAAAATTGGTTCAAGGAAACAAGAATACTCGATTCAGCAACAGGGGAGAGTCAGTTACTCATATCTCTTTGAGGCATCCTGTTATGTTTTCATGGATATCCATACCCTGCTATCATGGTATTCCATAAAGTCACCTTTCCGTGAGTCATTCAATCGACCATTTCATACCTTACACATTTTGCATTCGCGCCGTCCATCGAAAAATATCTGACAAGGATCTCAGTTCCATTACGTCCTTATAGATATTCATATGTTGTTCTAGAGCTACCCATGGCTTGTTTTATCAAACAGCTCACATTCCTTGTATATTTTTCCATATTTTGCATACTTTTCGGCCAGAGTATTTCCAACTTTCATATCAGACAATAATCCCATTCCCCTTCCTCTTATGCTTCAATGAATACCCACATGCCGCTCCAAAGCTTTTGTTTTGGTGCATGCAGGATGGATGCTAGCAATGGTTGTGGAATATGACTTTACACATGCTGACTGCATTTGATTGAAAGTTTACAAAGCCTTCCAACAAATCTAGTTTGTGTAGATTCTGCAATTATTTAACACCTCTTTGAGGCATTAATTTCAAATAGTTTACTTGCCTCAGGGGAGAGGCAGTTACTTATATCTCTGGTTATAGAGAATAGAACAGTGAAACAAGAAGTCCTTCGACTTAACCAACAAAACCAACTATTACAACATATTATTAAACTTTTGAACTGTTATAGAGAATAGGACATATTGAATAAAAAGTCATTACTTCAAACAAAAGATGGAAAACTTACACAATTGAATGCAAATATTATTAAACTTATAAATGAGATTGAGGTGTTGGAAGAGATTGGAAGAAAAAAAAACCAGAGTACTGAAAGAACTGTTATAGAGAATAGGATATATTGAATAAAAAGTCATTACTTCAGACAAAAGATGGAAAACTTACACAATTGAATGAAAATATTATTGAACTTATAAATGAGATTGAGGTGTTGGAAGAGATTGGAAGAAAAAAAAACCAGAGTGCTGAAAGAATATGGAAGAGCAAGTGATGAGAAAAGGGAGGAGGCTAAAGGTAAAGGGGAGCGGGTTCATATTTTACCAAGGGATAAGGTACTTTGAAAGTGTAGCTCTCATAAGTGTTCAACAATCATCAAAGGTCTAGTATATTCTGCTATGAATTTTAATTATAAGAATTTGAAACATGCTAATTATGTTTCAAACACATAACTGGTATACCAAGATCATCAACAATAAAACCATTATGCTGGACATATTCGTAGGAAATAAATAAAATCTTATTCTAAGAACATCTTAAAAACAGGATAAAAGTTGATGACATACCTTAAGACATGAATATTTTCTAGAACAGCCATCAAAACAGCCAGTCTTCTAGAAAAGCAAATCAGACATTTCACTTCTTCTCTTACACTACACATAAATTCCATGTAAAATAAGCCTTAGGAAAAATAGACTGTAAATTCTTCTACTATTAAATATTAATCACCCCACATTCAATAACGTTACCAACTATTTAGCTTATGTTACAGCTAGGTAAATGGCTATCTTAGAATGAAAGAGCTTAAAGAGTCCGTACATCGTAACTGTTCAAATTTAGAGTTCAAGTCTTCACATAAATAATAAATGATTATAATTAAACAAGCGTTTACACCGGTTGATTCAAATCAGTTTAAATCCCTGAGTAGTTAGAGAATATAAAAAACAATTACCTGTATGCAGTCTCCAACATTGACAACGAAGGAGTCAGGCAGGGGCTGAGCAGGTAGCCACTGGCCATTGTCCTTGCGCTTCACCTCCAGTCCACCAGGATCCTTGTGCCTACCAATACCCAGTGCCAGTTCAAGGGTCGGGCAGGCCGGGTAACAATTCAATCGTGCAAGGCTTATATCATCTTTGAAATATTCATTTAGTCGGTTGCTGGGTAAGTCAAGGCTCCGTACTATTAATTCTAGCAATCTAAATGACAAATCTCTCGCAGCCTCTGCGTAGGCCAGGCAAGCTTCTCTGCAAAAATTTCCCACGAAACAGGAATCACTTATGAAGCTGCTATTGTACAAGGCTAAATATGAACTATACTACTAACAATGCTGAAAAAAGAATAACCAACGCTAGTTGGCAATTGGGCAAAGATTAGCTCAAATAGAGCTTGATAGGTAAAAACATTTAGAGGGAAAAAGATGTGAATAGATCTTTGAAAAATCGCGATGTTTCGGCTCGCCCTAAAATACAGAGGTGGAGTTCTCTGTTGGGATGGTTTTAGACGTCTTTGGGCGTCACTCGATTGATGCTCTCACAGCTAGGTCTTCTGCTGCTGAGAATATAGAGGCAGGTGTGGAGTGGGGATTGTAACATGGTTTTCCCCTCCCCTAAGGCAAGTCAGCACGCAGTGTAAGCATCGCATCAGTAGGCTTTGGGGGTTTTCACGATGACCCTTCCAGAGCCTGTTCCCTGTGCACAACTTCTGAAGATGGGTGCAATTCTCGTTCGCCCTCTGTTTAGTCCAATTGGATGCTTTGCTAGAGTCGCGATTGGTGGCTAGAATGGGCTGTAAATTCTCCTACTATGAAATTGACATGAAAGACCATAGGAGGAGGCTTCAGAACACAATCTGAGAGGGCCTAATTTAACTTCCACGCTTGAGCATTCTGTTTAGGGGGAGCGTTAAAAAAGAAGTGTTAGACAAATTCCTTGAGAAGAAAAAAAATCAAAAAAGTCGGAAGATCTTCTCTAATCTGATGCTCTCAATCATTGACTCTTTAAATTCAATGTGATGAGCAACAATTTCCTCCTCCCTCTACCATGAGCAGAAGAAGATTGCCCCTGCTATCTGCAATGTCTTCGAGTGGGTTCTTTGGAGAAGAAGGAGAATCAATTTTTATGCACAGGGATCTCCACAATATAATGATTGCCACCCACACTCGCTACACATATAACAGTATCAATGCCTTCATCAACACCCATCTTAACAAAATAAGATCTCAACTCTGCAAAAAGCTACTGCAAATGAAGCTCTTGTGTGTTATCACCAGCAAATGGCAAAGAAAGGAAATGCAGAGGAATTTGTAGAAATTGAGAACATGAAAGGAATGGCAGAATCCTCCTACGACAATGTATTTGAAGAGAATTGTATCCTACCGTTATGACTTCCTACGTTGCTTTCTTCTGCTTTTTTCCTAAATACAGGTTGTGAGACGCATTGTCATTGCATTCTAATTTGAATTTTAAATTTTCTTGGGGAGTGCGTGTCTAGTCAGGGGATTTCACCGTTCTAGTTTTTGAGCTTAATTATGCAATTGTGAAATTTGTATATTAAAGTTAATTTTTATTTAGTTTTGGATTATTTTAGGGGAGTATAATTATATATCAACAAATATTGTATTTCTGAAAAATCAGATTCATTTTATTTATTTATTATCTTTTTTTATTTATATATTCTTTTATATATTTCATCATGTCTTATTTGTATCTATCTATATTTTTAGACATTTGCTATTTATTATGTCTATTATTGTCTACTATGTTTAAATATTCATGATCCACATTGACATGGCTATTATCTTATTTCAAGAAATCCAACAATGTGAGATTAATCTTGTATCACACAAATTCTACCTCTAAAAATTTAAATTTAAAATCAATGGACTTTCATATAGTAGAAAACCTTTCCTCCAAAAGCATTCATACACTCAATGTATTATCTCATAAAATAAAGATTACTGTAAACTTGTAGAATTTCTATGCAAGGCTTTTGAAATATCAAGCTCCCCAATTCCACTCTATCAAGCTCTCCAATTCCACTCTATGTAACAACGCATTTTAATCTATGCTTCATCTCCATACATATCAAACTTACAAGAGAGACTCATCTTTAGGAAGCAAGACAAAGGTAATGATAGTCAATGCCAACAAAGTCATTATAAGTTTTAAGGAATATAATTGAAGTTTTAATGTGGTTTCTTGAAGGAATATGAGTGATTATTTTAACTATCTCAATTAAAATCAAGAGAGATTATTATGGAGGGATTCCACATGTAGTTGTAAGTTGAAATAAAATATTTGTAGGTGCCATGGACTTTGAGAACTTTTTAGTCAACGTTTGGCACATTTTCCTCTTAAGTCTCTTAAGACACCTTTCCAAAAGCCTATAGTCTGGAAAGATTGGGACACTTTAGGTACAAAATGAAACCTTCTCTAGAATTCACCTGTCCACTCCTACATGTTGGCATAGTTGGTTTGGCCCCATGACATGAAGAACAAAAGGTATGGCCCATGGCACGATTACATTGAATGTCATTAATGCATTTTACAACAATACATTCATTGTTAGCATGGTGAAATAGTGTTGATAACAAAAAATGAGAGGTTATTATGTAGGGACCCCACATCCACATGTAGGTCTACAAGGAAAATTTGTAGGTGCCACAAATTTTGAGAACTACTCCATTTGGTATATTTTTCTCTTAGGGCTCTTAAGAGATTACACTAGAATAACACGCAGTATGCAAGGATTTGGAGAATCAATTAAAAATTAGATGCCTATGATAACATTCACCCACCCATCCCAATGCATTGGTGCAATTAGTTTGGACTGTAATGTACGAAACAAAAAATATTCTTGTTTCCACATTTAAATTATTCTCAACTAACATTTTTTGCAACAATGCATTCATTGTTGGCATGGTAAAATAGTGTCTAATTGACTAGAACTAAGAGAGATCATTGTGGAGGGACCTCATATCCACTTGTAGGTCCAAATAGAACATTTTTTAGGTGGTACAAAGTTTGAAAATACCATGTCATGAATTGTTTGGCAGATTCTTTTCTCTTACGGCTCTTAAGAGATTATGTTGAAATAACATAGTTTTCAAGGATTGGGAGACCTGGGGATCAAATAGATTCCTTTGGTAACATTTTCATACCCACCATGGTGTGTTAGCATAATTTTTTTGGCCCTACAACTCATGAAATGCAAAATATTCCTATTTCCATGTTTGCATTGCTCTCAATTAACACTTTTTGTAAGAATGTATTTGTTCTTGGCATGGTTAAATGGTGTCTAGTTGGCTAGAATCAAGAGAGGTTATTAGGGAGACACCCCATATCTACCTATAGGTCTGGATGGAGCATTCATAGGTGCCATGAATTCCAAGAACTAATTCATCATAGTTTGCCAGTGTTTTTCTCTCAAGATTCTTAAGAAACTTCACCAAAATAACATAGTCAACAAGGATTAGGAGACTTGGGGAATGAATAGAGGCCTCTGGCAGAATTCATTCACCTACCATGGTATGTTGGTGTGTTTTTTTTGGTCCCATAATTCACATAATTTGAAATATGTTTGATTTCATGTTTATATAATTCTCTTAACTAATGATTTTTGCAAGAATGCATTTGTTCTTAGCATGGTCAAACAATGTCTAGTTAAAAATAGATGAGAGAGGTTATTATGGAGGGAACCCATATCTACCTATAGGTCCAAACAACACATTCGTAGGCATCACAAATTTTGATAACTATTTTTCATAGTTTGGTACTTTTTTCTCTTAAGGCTCCTAAGAGACTGCATCAAAATAATGTAGCCTATAAGGATCGAGAGACCTAGGGAACAAATAGATAGCCTCTAATAGAATTCAATTTGTTCTTGGGTCTATTCTAAGGAATAAATATTTTGGTGAGCCTAATGTGGATTTTAGAATATTAATGAAATAAAATATATCATATCCTTTAGATATGGGTACAAAGGTAAATAATTAACTAAATGATAGTAAGATGGAAATTCAAGGGGGGGAATTAAAAGAGGCAACTAGAGAGTAAAGGATAATATGAAATCCATGTGTAATGAAGAATATGTAGGAATTAACCATTAAATTAGATTGACACAAGTTTGTTGGCGACAGGGATAGGGTATGGACATCCATCAAAACATAAAGGATAGAGAGAAATTTCGGGAACAAAAAGGAATGTTATGCTCATCAAGATATTATAATGGTTGATGATAGGATTTTAGGATGGAAAAAATTTAGGGTACTAGAGATATTCCCCTCTATATTCTTGAAAAATTCCCATATTATCTTTTCTTACCCTTTCTAATACATATTTTATTAAATGCCTAATTACTATCATGAATTTTTTTGAAGGATCCAATTGCTACTATAAAATAGTCTAAAATATATTATCTAGATTTCATAATAGAGGCTATGGTTTCATAGTGGAAGAGATAATGAAAGGTACTTGGGGTGCATCTTAGCTAATAAGGAGCAAAAACCATCACAAGTTGTAGTGATAGTTAGTGAAGGAGTGGATAGTAATGTGCTTCCTAGACTTACCTACATTGCAAGTCATTCCTAGATGTTGCTTTCTAGTTGAAAGTTTGGTTCTAGGATGACTTTCAAATTTTTTTGTTAGTGTGCCTATGGGATGAAGATCTAATATATGCCACTTTTTTTGACAAGGTGTCTACTAATTCTCTAAGCTAGTATGGGGTCGTAGGTTGTGCATTTGACTTATGAGAATTAGAGCAATGTAGTTTCTCATGTTATTTCTAAGTATAGAAGTGGTTGCACCCATAATCCTATTATTATGTGCAACAAAAGAATATTGTTTGGTGTTTTCATGGACTTCAATAACAAGATGGACTCGACTATGTTGAATCTAGGCATTATGCACATGTGGAAATCAAAGTGGATACTTTGATATAAAAAGGTATAATCTACATTTATCTATTAACAAAATAAAATATTAAACATAATTATTTTATTATGTTTCACTAGGTCAAATGTGACGCCTACTATTTCCTTTTAGTTTCTTGGTAAAGGAAGAAGAGAATAAATGTGTAGTAGAAATGAGTCTCCTTAATAAAGAAAGGAATTATTTGCAAATAATTTATTTTCTAAGCATAATGTGATTCTTAGTGAATTTTATTTAGAACATATTGGTGAGATGGAGAGAATACAATTAGAACTAGAGGTCCAAGAGATTTTAGAAAACATAAAGGATTCAATTTTTTACAATCAATGAATGTTAAGGACAACATATTCTATGAGGGACATGTCACATTTTTAAGAATGATATTAAACATAATGTTGTGTTTGTTTCAAGAAGTTACTTTTCTCTTATTAAGTGAAGGTGCATATTTCATGTTGGCACTTTAACCTATATTTTAGGTAATACCCATATCATATGATGGTATAACACACATTTTAAGATAGAATATACTATATAAATTTGTATATAGTATAATTGTATTGTTAAATTAGATCAAGTATGTTATATAGTGTTGTAAATTATCACCCTTGACAATTTCACACCAGGTTTGACATCCTCTTAAGTGTATGTATCTAATTGTGTTTGTGATGCACCCATTTTGTTATTTTTTTGATAAAATTAAGTAAATCCTTAATTTGGGACTTTCAAAGAGCAAAAATTGCCTGGACCCAGGTACCTAGCATCCTTGTCCTATCTATTTATGCCTAAAAATTCAAATTTGATTATTAGCCTCAATATGTTTAATATTTTTCTAATAGTGGCATGGTGTGATGGTTAAGTTGTTGTGTTGTTATTCTTGCCATCAAGGTTCAAATCCCATTGGGGTGTAATTTTTTAGAATTTATATTGGGGATGAGGTCCCCAATTTGTGACCTCACTGGTTCATAGCTTCGGGTCAAAAGCATTTACCCCTCTTAATAAAAAAATATGTTTAAGATTTTAAATTTATTTGTGAGCCTATCAAAATGGATAATTTGAAATATGTTTAGATTTGAATATATATAATTTGTTCCTCCTTTTTAAACCCTAATCAATTTTAATGAATCTCAATCTCTCTCTAGAAACTCTAAAGAAATTAGCAACATCAAAAGCAAGTAAAGAACAAGATAATCAATATAATTACAAGAAATTATAGTCTTTAACCTAACAAAAAAAACATGTTCATTTATTGTAAGATGTTTCTTATTTATTATCATTATCATATGCACTAACACTTGCAAGATCATAAGGATACTCCTTCATCCTTCTTGTATGAGATTGGTATAACTACATCAGTTCAACAAGAGCTTCACATTTGAGTGGTAAAACATCCCTTTTATGTTTTCATTATCATTTTTCATTTATATTGTCTTTAGTCCCCCAAGAGAATTCACTTTTTATCATATTTCATCATATAGCCATTGTGGAGGTGGGAGCACCAACAACCTTTCTCCCTTTGTCTATTTTTCAAGCTTATAGGTCTGCTATTGATTGAAGTGGATTTAACATCTCAAGGATCCTAAAGCATAATGCACATTAACAAAGTAGGGCACATTAATTACCTAAGCTTTATTGGACTTTAGATCTTGATTCTTGTTGTCAAATATATTTAAACACTAGTACAAATATGCATGCCCTAAAACCTTATATTTTTAACACTTCTAGACTAGGATGCCCAGTGCCCTTGTCCTACCAATTCTGTTCTAGATTTCAATGTTAGGTTCCTCTCTATATCTCCTCTCTAGATCCACTTGTTGTTTCTTTCATTTTGTTTTGTACTTAGTCCATTTGACCCTAATTCACTTAGTTCAATACAACTCATCATATCAATCACAACACAAAAACAAACAAAAAATGGGACCAAAACCCTAACTAGCCTGTTTGGATCTCCTTTGAGGATAACAAACAAATAGTACCTCTTGGTTAATTAAGGCTCCCTAATATTTATGATGAAAGATAATCAATCTAGTTTAAGTCATTTAGGTTATATCTCAAGGATCCTAAAGACTTATCATCAACAAAGTAGGGCACATTAATTACGTAAGCTTTATTGGACTTCAGATCTTGATTCTTGTTGTCAAAGATATTCAAACACTAGTACACCTATGCATGCCCGAAAACCCTAGATTTTCAACACTTCTAGACTAGGATGTCCAATGCCCCTGTCCTACCAATTCTGCTCTAGATTTTAATGTCAGGTTCCTCTCTCTATATCTCCTCTCTAGATCCACTTGTTTCTTTCATTTTGTTTTTTACTTAGTCCGTCTGACCCTAATTCACTTAGTTCAATACAACTCATCATATCAATCACAACACACAAATAAAAAGAAAATGGGACCAAAACCCTAACTAGCCTATTGGATCTCCTTTGAGGATAAAAAAAAAATAGTACCTCTTGGTTAATTTTGGATCCCTAATATTTATGATGAAAGATAATTGATCTAGTTTAAGTCATTTACGTTATATCTCCTTTCACTATCTTACATTTTGGTGAACCTAACTTAGCTTACATTTGCATATCTTTTTTCATTTTAATCACATATATTATCAAACCTGATTTACTTGATTAAAGTATTTTATTGTTTGAATACCTTCTTTACTATTACAAGCATTGTATTTTAGTAAAGCATTGTAAGTCTTGTTCTCTCACATTATTACGAAAACATAAAACCTAAAACACTTTCTATTCTTCTAACATTACATCAGCATATCCATCTTATCGTCACCTTCTTCTAAAAACATGTTCTCTTCTTTTCTTATGGCATTGATAGATGTATCTTTTTTAACCTTTGGCAGCCCTTCTTCATGTGATGATGAAGCTAACATGTGTACCTCTCCTAAGATATATCCTACTCAAGAGGGTACAAGAGGATACAATAATACCTTTCTTAACATCACTTTACCCCCATGTCATTCAATTAATTTTACTCTTGGAAACATGGTATGCATAGATGAAGAGTCCAAATTCACATTGAATCCCCCAAGGATAGATGTTAATCAAAATATGATCAATACAAGTTATACATATGATTCCAATAAAGAACCTATAAAACCTATGACACCATCATTCCACAATAATGTGCCTTCTTCTAACACATATCTCAATGATGATGGGGGATCTTTAGCTTTTACCCCTCAAGGACCAGTTGAATATAATATTGACCCTATCCATCCTAACATCTCATCACTCAAGAAGGATCTACATTCTTATAAAATAATTGATTCTTCTTCTCATGTCAATTCTACTGCTTCTTCAAAATGTGATCATACTTCTCACTTAGACAAGATTATAAATTTGGCCTCTCCTCATCTATTCGATTTGGAGACACATTATGGTCTTGGTTTCAATATTATTACTAAACTTGGATACAATAATAATGATTTGACAAGGAGTTAAAGTTCCTATGAAACCTACACTACACTTTTCTAAAGAGGGTTTAGGTTACCTTCCTTCTTCTTTGTCTACGTCCACTCCATTATTTTATGTACCTAAATCTTCATGTTGTAAGCAGTCAAACCTTTTTTCACAAGAGAAAGGATTGCTTCCTGATCCTCATCCTCTATCTAAGAAAGAGCATATTTTTATCGAGGTTTCTCAAATCTCACTTGATTACTCTTCCTCCTTCAACATGTAATAAATTTCAAAAACCGGTGATCTCACAATATGGGTTTACAATTTTTGGCCAAACTGGACATTGAATTGACTTTTTTAACTAAATCTTCACTTTTGAGCACCTATAGCTACTAAACCATGAAGAATTTGAAGATGATGCAAACTAGTGATTTGTGAAATTTTGTCTTTAGATTCTAAATATATATTTAAAAAAAAAAAATTAATCAATTTGCATTTCTTTTTCTATCTCCTTTGAAAACTAGTTTTTATCAGTAAACATCTTTTTTAAAGAGTGATGCTCACCATAAATAGCATAATTTTTTTTCTATGAAGGATAAAATTCTATTTTTTTTCTAATTTAGCTTTGTAACTATGATATATAACAAGTTCATTTGGTTTCATAGTGTTTTATTGAATATTTTTTTCTTAATCAAGTTTTGAAGTCAAACCAATTATAATTTAGACATAGGCAGACTGTAAACAACATAATTTTTTTTGAATTTATCAAAATTCATTTTTTTCTTTTGTACTAGATCATGGACATCAATACCGAGCCTGAACATATTTTTCAAATTTTCTTTTTGATAATCTACTATTTTTCTACATGTGCAGAACAAAGAGCTTGTTTTTCAGTAAAAACCTACATTCATAAGAAATAAGAAATAAATATAATAATCAAATTAAATATATTTAAAATTATACTTTTTGGGAAGTTTATAATAAGGAATGCATACTTACAAAAAATAAACTTTAAATGAATTCATTTGATCCCCCAAAAGGTAAATCAAAAGTGTTTTTTTATCAGCACTTTGATAGGTGTAAAAGAGACTCCGTTATAGGTATGGTTTAAGACTAGTGGGGTTCTATCTGAGGGGGTTTGATCTAAGGTGGTTTGATAAAACCCTATTCAATTGGAATCCTTTAAATGTAACTTTTCAAGGCTTAAATCATTATATTTTCTAAAAATATGTGATTTCAACAAAAAATAGGATGTCCCACAAAGTGTAAACCACTATTGTGGGATCACCCAAACACAGTAAAAAAAATCCTTCTTGTGCATATCATCAAGTGTTTGGTCATTCCAATAGTGAATATCATGCCTTAGACAAGAAAATACAAAAACGTCTTAACTCTGGTGCTAGCACTCTTCCATTTGTTGATGTACCTATTGGCTCGTCACGTGACATTGGGTCTTACCCTTATCTCATTCCTTCTAAGTGATAAACTTTCTTTTAATGTGTTGCTCCTCACTATGTTGCATTTGTAGCTCCATGTGTTTTCTTATTTAAATTCATTGTGGTACAATAATACATGAAGCCATACTTTGCTTATGATAGAAATAAAATGGTCTCTAGCATGGTTGTCCTCACATATATACTTGAGACCAAGGATAATTGGTTTTGGAAGTGTGAATCCTTCTTGAGGATCCCCTCTCTTTTTACTTCACCCCTTCTTTTCCTTAAATTTCAACATACTAAATATGTTATTATTTTAAGGGGGGCATATCACCTATCAATTTGAGCATCCACACATGCATCCTTATCCATTCATGCTTATTGAGTTGTGGCTTATTGATATTCCTCGTTTGTGGTGGTGTTTTTTATTATGCCCCTAGAGGCATGGTTATCAAATCATCCCTTGTGATGTTCATTTATACACTTCTTGAGGCATGACTATTAATTCATCCCCTAAGACATTGTTCATTTGTGTTCTCCTTGAGGCATTATTATTAATTCATCCACTGAGATGTTCATTTATGTGCTCCTTAAGGCATGACTATTAGTTTATCCCTTGAGACATTGTTCATTTGTGGGCTCTTTGATGTGTGATTATCAATTTTTCCCTTCCAACATTGTTCATTTGTGCACAATATGCGGCATGATTTTTAATTTTCCCCTATGGTTTTCATTTATATGCTCCTTTAGGCATTAACAATGCATGATTACCTAGAATAACACAACTTGCTAGCTTGTTAATCCATGTACTCTATAAGCCACCTAGCATAACACAACTTGCTATCCTATGTATTTTATCGGGTTCGATTTGTCACATCCATGGTCACTTAGCATAACACAACTTACTAGCCTATGATCCATGCTAGATTTGTTATGTGTATAACCCCTAGTGATAGAGAAAGATAGTGCCTAAGTCATGTACCCTTCTTCATCCATGGTCACCTAGAATAGAAAAACTTTCTAACCTATAATCTATGGGGGCTTTATAATGTGCATGACCCCTTGTGACAAATTAAGCTAGTTCTAGAGTCATGTACCCTTCTTTGTTTGTATTGATTTCTCCCTTTCTATTTATATGCATTATTCCTTTGAAGCTATCGATTGAAGCTATCGATTGACTTGCTACATGCTTATTTTCTCTTTAGAATTCCTCTATGTGTTTGTTGTATTTGGGGGATGATGCTTGGTATTGAGAAATTTCATATCGAGGTCTTCTTGCCTTGTAGAATAATTATTTTTTCTTGAGACTTATGTATTGACATTGTTTTTTATAAGGAAAATTGGGTTTTGAAGGGGCCTCAAAACCCTTTACAAAGACGACAACTTGCAAGAAAAACTAAGCAACTAAAACCAGCAGCCCAAAAAACCAAAATGCTGAGAAAAGATAAAACAACAGAAACCCATCAACAAACCAATAGCAAAAAACATCAACAACCAAGATGATCTAGCAAAAAATTCAACAGCAGCTACAACATTTTTTCCAAGACATTCACCAAGGCCATATTCTCCTCAATGACCTCCTCATGCATATCCACAACATATTTAAGCTCATCAAAAGAAACAATAGCCCTCTTTTAGTCTTACTCCTCGTCCTGAGACACAGTCTGGCCTGCACATCCTTTTCCAACTCTGGAGCAGAATCCACATTTTTCTCCCCCTGGTTCGAGCAATTAACATATTAAATTTCTTTCTCCATTTCACCCAGCTCAAGAGGTTTACCTAACCATTTCAGGGCTTTCTCAATTAAAACGGAAAGACCCTTAGCAATTGTCTTCAAAGAATTGTTGTTGATGTTAACCACAATTTTCAAATCCTCTAATAGCTTACCAATTCTATCCTCAATACTAGCAACTCTATCCTCTAAAATATTATTGACCATCATTTTCAAAGAGGAAATCCTCTCCTCGTGAGAAACCCCCAGGTGATCAACATCAACAACTAATTTATCCAACATTACATTCATAGTTTTCACTTTACCTTTTATAGCCCATTCCTTCTGATTGCCTCGAATCATTGCCACACAGATATCCTGCCACTTTTTAACCTATATATTGAGCTCCTTCACCTTTGAAAAAAACCATTTCACCAGAGAAAGAAAATTCCATGTTCCATCCTCAGCCATCTTGTAGAACATACCCATATTGACCTCATCCTAGTTGATAGGAGGCACATCATTTGGCTCCAGGTTATGATCAGGGGCATCTGTATGCTCCACTTTCTGCTCCCCATCCTCTTCAACAGGGGATTCCTTGACCTCAACCATATCCACCTTAATCCTCTCCTTGTCATGCAAACTAGCCAAATCAACCAACACTTCCAACCGCTCCATCTTCACAACCCTCTCAACAAGAGATACATGATGATCCTAAAAAGGATCAAAATCCTGAGAGTGCTTGACCATCTCAATCCCCTAAACCTCCATAGGCACAAGCCCAGGCAACAACTCACCCACACTAGTACTAATATCCCCAACAGGTGCACTCTTCAGCACACCCACATCTTTAGGAACCTTGACACTAGTCGCAGGGGAATTCTCCACCACATCGACCTTCCCGGGATTAAAGTCCCCAATAGAGGCATTCTTCACACCATCCATAGCAGAAGGAACCTCAACACCAATCACAAGAGAGCTATCCACCACACCACCCTTTCCATGATACAAAGAGGGTTTCACACTCGAACCAGGAGCCTCCACCTCATTCACTAATTGAATCTTTCTCTTGGAAAAAGATTTATCTTTCTTGGGGCCTTTAGAATTCCCCTTAGAAGTCTTCCTCATAGACTTCATCATGGTTTCTCTCAATTCCACATATGTCTCATATCCCTTGGTCCACTCTTCAAAGTCATCAACCCCATCCTTGGACACACCATCATCCAAAGACATATCCTCATAATCCAAGTCTTCTTCCTTGGAACTACCTTCCCATTCCACAACAAAGTCCCCAATATAATAACTAGAATTCTTAACCCCCTTCTTACTAGGAGTTTTAGGGGATACATGGATTAATTTGGGCTTCATATGAGCAAACAACAAACTCATAAGACCATAAAAATGACCTTCTTAGGGTTTTTTCGATGATCTTCAATACTTTTTTCCATAGATGTACAGTAAAAGGTAAAAAGGAGAGGAGATTGAAACCTTATGAAAAAAGTGATTTAAAAGCATGAAATGGTAATTGTACACAACAAAGAATCTACCTTCAAGTGTGAAATAATGCATTAAGTCCAACACGAGATCCCTCCACAACAGTTTCAAAGACTTGCGAGTGTAGCCACCACTCCTAATTTCCTGGAGCTTTTTCTTCTCTTCGAATATGAAAAAAATTGCAAAGGCTTTCTTGGCAGCACCCCTATCTCTATAGAATTTCCTCCCAGAAACCGAAAGTCCAATGACCTCCGCTATAAACTCCTAATCAATTTTAAACTCCACTCCCTTATAACACAAAGTCCTTCCATACCAACCTTTCACAAAAAACTTTGAAGCATCAAGATTAGGGCCTTGAATTCTTTGCATGTACTACGTAACCCCACCCTACTCCAAGTTCTCCCACACAACAACATTATTCTAGAACTCCTCACACGAGCTCAGTTCAATTCTACAACAATCTCCACCCATGGTGACATGAAAAGAGCAAGAAACCAACAACACCAAAAAGTTCTGTAAAAACAAAATAAACTTGGCTCTCCACAAAACAATGCAAATAATACCAACAATATGTGTGGGCTTGTCCTTCAAAGTACTTCCCTTCCTAAGTAGCCATGCCATCATTTTACAGAAACCAAAGATGTAATGATGAGATAGATAGGGTGAAGGTTCAACATGCATAAACCAACTTAAAAACATAATGAAGAACCTTTCCCCAATATCGACCACCTTAGAAGCAAGCCACCTGGTCATCATTAGAAATATATTTAAGATTTAGAGGTAAAGATTCAAAAGAATCCCAATCATATTTAGCCACCACTCCCAAGTTGGCAAAACCATCAGCCAACATATTAGCTTCTCTAAAAAACACGAGAAATTCTAATCTCCTCAAAAGAATTAATGATTTCTTCAAAAGACAATTAATAACATTAAGTGAGTCCCCCTCCAACCAAATTTTAGAGACCCCTTGATTCTCATCCAATATGAGGCCATGATAGGTTACAACATATGTATTGGCATTGTTGTTGTACTTTTTTCTCTTTATTTATGCTTTATATATGTTTTATGATTTTATGTATACTTCATGTATGCTTTGGGTATGATTCATGTATTCTTTGTGTATGATTTATGTGCACTCTATTATTTTCTCAATGTATACGTCATATATTTTTGAATTTTTCCCTATCTTTTGTGTGATATATTTATGAGTGTGACCTTTTTATCTTGACATTGTGGTTTGATAGGATCCTATATCTTGGGGCTATCACATATCCTAGCTTGGAGTCATCCTACCTCTTTAGAATTTTGATAAAGAGATCTATCTTTTCCATAATTTAGTGTGAGTATAAATGCAATTTCATCCCCTCACTAAAATGGGGGCTAAATCTAGCATCATAAATGGTCACCCCTTACAATTTTACACTAGGTTTGGTGCCCTCTTTGGTGCAAGTTTCTAATTGTATTTGTGATGTACCTATTTTTCTACCCTTTTAGGAAAATTGTGTACATCCTTAATTTTCATACTTTTGAAGAGTGAAATTTTTCTAGACCTAGGCACCCAACACCCCTATTCTATCTATTCATGCCTAAGAATTCAAATTTGATTGTCAGCCTCAATATTTTTAATAACTAAAATTCATTTGTAGGCCTATCAAAATAGATAATTTGAAATATATTTAGATTCATATATATAATTTATTCCCTCCTTTTTAACCCCTAATCAATTCTAATCAATCTTAATATCTCTGTAGCAACCCTAAAGTAATTAATGCAACATCAAAAGAAAGAAAAGAATAAGATAAGCAACATAATTACAGTAAATTATAGTCTACAACCTAAATAAAAATTCATGTCAAGTATTATAAGATGCTTCTTATTTATTATCATTATCATATGGACTAACAGTTGCAAGATATTAAGGATACTTCTTCATCCTCCTTCCAGTATGAGATTGATATAGCTACATAAATCCAATAAGGGATTGAAATATGATTGGTAAGACACCCCTTTTATGTTTTCATTATTATTTTTCATTTATCTTGCCTTTATTCCCTTGAGAGCACACACTCTTTATCATCTATCATCATAGCTATTGTGGAGGTGGGAACACTAACACAGGGTTTGACCAAGGTAAGCCCCTATATGGAACAACCTTTCTCCCTCTAACTATTTTATAGGTTTATAGGTTTTCTAAAAATTAAAGTGAATTTATCATCTCAAGGATACTAAACCTTAATGCATGTTTCAAGGACTCGTCATCAACAAACTAGGGTACATTGATTACTCAAGCTCTATCGAGCTTTGAATTTTTATTTTTTTTATTAGAGAGCTTTAGACACTGGTACACTTGTGTAGGTCCTAAAGTTGCACAGACGGTTGCTATTGCACCAAATATGAACTTGTTAATGCCCGATAGAACCACTAGATTTAATGAATCCACGGGAGGCAGTTAATCCATGTCACAAACCCAAGTATTGTGTTGCACAACACAAGGAGACCAAGGGCGCACACCTTGCAACAATCCTCCTAGCGCAAGAGAGGGGTTTGAACTCATGACTTAGGCGCTGATACCAATTATTGCATAGATGATTGTTGTTGCACCAAAAGATCAACCTGCTAATGCCTAATACAACCACTAGAGTTAATGAATCCAAGGGAGGTGCTTAAGCCATGTCACGAACCTAAGCGTTGCGCTGCACATCACAAGGAGACCAAGAGCACACACCTTGCAACACCTAAAACCATAGATTTAAGCACTCCTAAACTAAGGCACCCAATTCACCTATCTTACCAATTCTTCTTTAGATTTCAATGCCAGGTTCTTCTCTATATCTCTTCTCCAAATCCACTTTCTATTTATTTCATTTCATTTTATAATTTCCAAAAAAAAAATTACACTTAGTTCATTTGATCCCAATTCACCTATTTTAATATAAATCATCATATCAATAACAACACACACACACAATAAAAAGGGACCAAAACTCTAACTAGCCTATTTGGTTCTCCTTTGAAGACAACAACCAAATAGTACTACTTGGTTAATTTTGGTTCCCTAATGTTTATGGTGAAAGAGAATTGATCTAGTTTAATTTATTTAGGCTAGATATCCTTTCAATACATGTCTTTCATGTTCATTGTTTCTCTATATTTTATGTGACCAATATTTTAGGTTGCAGACACTATGGATGGTATTACTGAGTTAACACTCATTAAATTTGATTGTATGAATTTCACTAGGATTATAAGGAGATCTTTGTCATGATTTTATTTGAATAATGTTACATTTGTTATTTAAAACATAAGGAGATGTTAGTATACTATTTTAATCTTGAGGATAAAATTATTAGAGAGATGTATTTACTATTATGTACATGGTATACTATGGAATTACTACTTATGTTTATTTTGGGTGCTCTATTACTACAGTGTTAATGTCTAAAATAAAATAAAATGGATGTGTATATTTTTTAGAACATTAAATAAGGATTTGAGAATCAAATTTATGAATATTGGTTGACTAACTAATAGAACATTTAAATTCATACATTATGTCAAGATCATGACATTGAACTATAACTTGATAGCCTTATTGTCATCCTTGATATATGCATGGTGAGTTTAGAAGTTGAGATTAAGGGATAATATTTTTGAACTCTAGGTATTTTATGAGTTGTGCTTGTATTCTATTGTATAGTTGTAATGTAGTTACATGTGTAGGTGAGTTGTTTCAAAATATGAGTTAAACATGTAAAATAATATTATGTCATTCAAAGTTATTGTATTAAATATAAAATCATTATGTCTTATTCACTAAACCTTGCAAGGTTGATTTTGGTGAAATTGACCAATTATATGTATTTAGGGTACATAATCGACTTGGGATTCCTTTTATACTAGACTTCACTAACTTTGTCCCTATATATTATTCTACTATGACCATGCACATGAAGATTTGGGTTCAATTGTGATGATATGATTATAAGTTTTGATTTATAAATATATCATTGTTATATGGAATGATTACAACTTATACTAACCATTAAGGTCACATTTATTACAATTACCAAGTGAAAATACAATCTAGATGATGAATTATACCAATATAATAATTTGGTTTCATCATAGGGAAATGAAAAAAAAAATAGTAAAATTATTGGGCATATATCTTCATATGGTGATCAAATGGATATAGTGTTGCCCACTATCTTGAGTATGAATTAAGTGTCAATCATGTCTAAAGAAAGTTTATAATTACTATTGTATGTCCCTTGAACCTTAGATGATTCTTATGTGCCCTTATTGATGCATGATGTGCTTTTTCAAGAAAGATATATAACATAATATGATTATGACACTTGATATCATTGATCATATTATGTTAGGACTCCACTTGGAGACATAAAAGCATGTTCGTATACTTTTTGTATTGTGACAATATATTTACTATTTCATTTTCCCCTATGCTTTGATACAACCATGCCTATCTTATATTGATTAATCTGCATAGTTTTTGTGTATGGATTTGATTGTTGTAAGGTTAATAATTCAAAGTATAAAATTGGGTGGGACAATGAAACCTAATTGTTTATAATAAGACTTTCATATAAAGTGGGTATTAGTGTTATTTGAGCTATATATATGTATACAATCCTATACTTAATTAATGGGATGATATAATAATTACATAAATTTTGACATAAATAAATGAAACATTCCATAACAAGTGGTAAATTTGAAAGGGTTTAAAGATATCTAGTATAGAACTCTATTTATCCTAATAGGTATGTGCGGAGACTTGAGTTGGTGATTACTTTAGAATTTTGAGCATTATAAGTTTTATGAAATAGTCACAATTTTATCATTTATTATTTATAAGTAACCAACCTAGCCTATGTGTTAATGAGATGCTTTTGTAAGGGACTCTAGGAGGTTCATGTTGAGTTATGAATTATAACAGGGTGAGGTTTAACTTGAGATCTTGATGCCATTGGATGAAAATTCTTTAGGATATGTTTGCTAAACTAGGAACATGCTTGGATTTTTTAATACAAGGAGGAATTTTAATTTGTTGGGAATCATTTAAAGGAACTTTGTGAGCTATGAAATAATAATTTAGAATTTTTGAGTTTTATTATTAATTAATAAAACTTTAGGAACAACGAATATTTTGAATTGGTCATTGGTAAATGTTGATTTGTTTCACTAGATGGTTTTAATCCCTTCTATGGTCTTCCTCGTATACTATCTCACTTCTATGAGGAAATTTTCATGAGTGGTTATCAAAGCTTAGGTTTAGGAATTCTATGTGTTTGATCCTTGAGAGATTAAAGTGAGGAGAACTACATGTGACTTTGATACCATTTGGAAATGGGCATGTAAACAATCTTTGCATGAAGGATGCCATGAACCTAAATTGGTAGTGGAAGTTTTAGGGGACAAATCCAAGGTTTGGGGTTGTACTTAAATAAATCATTTCTCCCTCAAAGTATTCTTTCTAACTTGAGGCTAAAATTTTCCTTGAATAGTTGTGAATTCATCTTCCCAATTAATATGTCCCCACTATATAGGTATGAGCCAAAAAAAGGCACCCATCCTCATTTAGTTTATCTACTTTGAGGTTTTTAGTGTTTTTCTTTCAAACATATCCTCTATTCTTGGATGTAGTTTTAGATTCACCATCACAATCCAATCTATCTCTAATGTGAATGTATGAGAATTCCTCTAGACTTGTTAAAACTAAAATAATTAAAATTTATGTGTTGAACACTATGACAATATGTCTTGGCTTAATGAGGAGTATAGGAAGGTATATGTTAGACTCAAGACTTAGTGAGTTCTATTCTTCCAAGAAATAACAGAATGATAAAATTAAATATGACATTGCTATGAATGAGTTATAGAAACCTACAAAATTTTTGTTTATGGATTATGTTGAATTAAGTCATTTCACATCTAATGGTTTAAACAACCCTTAATATACATGTGGATGATCTAGCTACTATAAATATTAATTAGCATGGATATATGTTGAGTTTTAGATAGATCTCCTTATAATTTCAATTACAAATAGTGGGAAAGCTATAGTGAGCATTGTTGAATATGGTGTATTATTTAGCTTTTAGAAACCTATGAGACTATGTGTATAGATTTATTGATCACTTTATGTTTGTATGTAAAAAAGATAGCCTACCAAGTGCTTGTGGATCCTTGTGATATCCTGATTATGCATACTTGACTATAAGATGGACCCACATGTAAGAGTCGAGTCTGATATAGGTACATGGGTAGTTGGCTATCACCAATAATATGTAGGCGATGGATGCTATATATTTATTCTTAACATATTAAGGACTAGACGTTGTTCACCAATATTCTAGAGATGCAATATTCTAGGAGCTATAGATGTATGTTATGATACACAAGTGGTTAAATTATTGGATAATGATTAGTATTATGTAGGTGAAATATGTTAGGAGTAATTGTCATACCTTAGAGTTTAACTAATTATTACTAATGGAATGCAAATGATGGATGCTAAAATTAACCCATGGTATGACATGGCTTAACTATCTTTCACTAGTACCATATAGGTGATAGATGGAAAGAGATAACTCATACTGAGTGGGACTAACTTTCACTAGCGGTATTGAGCTAATATCTATTAACATCCATTGACTCAGATGGTTCAACAATCTATGAAAATATTATTAATGACCAAATGTGTTGTTTGTTGTTACAATGTGCCTTTGTTGGTGATTACCACAAGTTGTAAGGATGCTCACTTGTCTTTGTAGTTGGTAGTGAATAGGTATAAATGATTGAACCCATAGTGCAATAGAGGATGAACTAATACTATTATTTTTGGTTGGGATGTATTTAAGGGATTATGCATTAGAGAACTAGGTAAAGGGGAAGTTGCTTGTAGTAAGGTTCTAACCACATCTTTTTTATCGTTGCTCACTATGTGTACATATAATGATATTGAGTTATTCACAATGTGTATTTGTTTTATATGCATGCAAAAGCCACATAACATGCATATGTGATAATGCACATGAGTTATTCATAAATTGTGTATGTGTATTCATGGATAGGCTACTCATTATGTATATGTGATGTATGCATAAGCTAGATGCATGGGGTATATGTGATGTATGCATAAGCTAGATGCATGGGGTACATGTGTTGTGTTCATGAGCTAGTCACACTATGTTTATGTGATGCATGCATGATAAATTTTAAATATGTATATTTGATGCAACCATGAGTTATCACATTTAATGTATATAATGTGTGCATGATTTAGTCATATCGAGTACATATTTTGTATGTATGAGATAATCAAAATGTGTAAATGTGATGCATGTATCAGCTAATCACTGTATAGATTTGTATGTCCATACATTGACATTGGTATAAAGGTAATACTTGATTGGAAATTATTTGCTAGAGACTATTATATATGGATTAATTTGAAGCATTAGTTTAATTATTAGCTCAAATTTAATGAAAGGTTAGAGACTTAATCCCAAATGTGAGGATGACAACTTTATGTTATTGGTGTATGATTTGTAAAGCCTCTAATTCTTAGGAAGTGATATATACAAAGGGCCATTATTCAAATGAGTCCTCGATGTTTAGGCTTGGGTCTAGGGATGATCCTAACATTATGAGAACACCATATTTTAGTGCAAGTATAAATCATGATAAAGAGTTATTACCATGACTATGGATAGTAAGGCTTTGAAGTTAGCACTTCTAAATTGGATAGAATATGTTTGGCTGATTAAGCTAGTACAAAAGATGCAATGTTATGAGGAAAAGCAATTTTTAGTAAATAGGGTGAGTTATCTATATACATTGAATACCTCATGAGCCTAGTGGACTCAAATGCACCAACCCAAACCTCCTATCAACATTAGATAGAGGATCTCAACAAAGTGATGTAGGAGGAGTGATGAGTACAACTACACCTTGGAGTCATAAGGAGAAAGGTTGATCAGAGAATTCATCTAATGCTATCACAAGGTAAGCATTGAATCTAGTGACATGGAAAAGTTTGAAGATATGATTGATGAAGAGCTCATTTCACTAAAGGATCGCCTACCTATGTTCTAAAGGATGACTAGAGTACCATTTATTGTTCTCCTATGGGACAATATTCTTTTTATGGTAACCCAAACTTGCACTTGAAGTAGATGAAAAACACCAAGTAGAGAAAACACATTATTGTGTAAGAAATTTAGGTTCTCAAAAAAAGTACTAAAAAATAAGTGCTATCCCACTACAATTTACCTAGAGCAAATAATGAAATAAAGGATCTAAGAGCTATTAATGAAATTATAAATATGAAATTTAAATGAACAAAATGCAACAAAGTTAAATTTTGAAGATGGAAAAGCGTTATTAAAGATGTTAGGAATTCATTAACCATTAAATGTTAGAATTTTAAGGTATTGGTTAAAAATATATTTCAATATTTATAAATTGATTACATGTTTTCCTAGTTTAGATTCATGCCTACAAAAGTGAATCCACGCATAGAATTAAACCTATATCAACAAGAATGAATTGACATAAATGTGGTTGATTGAAAACACTTCACCTTGATCTTTTGATGTGTAAATTAATAATAGGTGGTGTTTACATACATTTGGGGAATCTACTCAATCATGAGGGTCTTGTTCTCCTAACTCAAAATCTTAGATGAAGTCATTAGAACAAGAATACTGGTAGAGGACAATAATGAAGCATTCAATTGACCTAAGATGATGTATCTTTTAATAATGTTGCAGGTAATGTTGCAGGGGCTCTTGATGTTCTTTGATTATTCCTTTATTGTTAGATTCCTAAGATGTCTCCAATGATTTCAAATGAACAAATAAATGGTAAATACAACAATGTAGCATGCTTTAATCAACAGAGAAACTACACTAGATTGAACATCAACGGTTGGCAAGATGTAAATATAAATTTTAAAAGTTTAAAAATTATGATTTAAATCTATAATTACAAAACTACTATAGATCAATTTTACAACTATAAATTCAATGTACAATGATAAATAAAAAATCTATAAATTGAAACCAATTTCTAAAAAATGAATAATAATAAGATTATTAAAATGATATTCCAAATAAAATTTGTACAGCAATTTACTACTAATAAATTTTTTATTATATTAAAAACACACTAATAATAGAAGGGTGCCAGTAAATGTAAAAACTAGATGGGTAAAAAAAGCATAAAAAGAAAAATCAACAATTTAAACGCTCACCTCAAGAAATTAACTAGCCGTTACATCGCTGAAGTCTCTTCAAATACGAGCACTCTGTCATTCCTTTCATGCTCTCAAATTCTACAAATTAAGCTTTCAAAGCTTTGCATTTATTTATTCTATCATTTACAGCAACATTTTGATTGTTTTACAGTCTTATTTTTGTAGTTGGATTGAGATGGTGGTCATCATATTGTGAAGATCCTTGCATTTCTTCTTCTCCGCAACACCCACTGTAAGAAATTGCAGATCATCATATTGTGAAGATCCCTGCATTTATATGGTGATCATCAACATACTCTGTAGCTGCAGGAGTTCTCCTTATGAAGATCCCTGCATTTATATGGTCATTTTTCTAAAGGAGAAGAGCAAGAGGATTTTGTCATTACCATTACCACCAAGTCCTCCTGGATGGCCCTTCATTGGAAACCCCCCTCAGCTTGGGGACAAACCCCACCAATCTCTTTTTCTCCTTGCACAGAAATATGGGCCTCTCATGACTATCAAATTGGGCAGATAGACAAGTATGGTTGTGTCATCTCCATCCATGGCAAGAGAAGTACTAAAGAACAGTGACCAGAGCTTCTCAAGCAGGACAATCAATACAGCTGCAAGGACATTTGCCTACCAAGGCACAACTCTAGTATGTAGTCCTTATGGACCTCGATGGCGCTTGGTTAGAAAGATCTGCACCATAGAGATTTTTAGTGTCAAAAAGTTTGATGCTCTATAGCATTTGAGAAGGATCGAGGTATTTACGGATATTGATTACATCTTGAAGGATCCTAAACTGGGGACTATTGTAAATATTGGTGAAAAGATCTTTTATGATTTCTCTTGGCCTTGTGGACAAGATGGTTTGCAGCCGAAAAGTGTCTGAGATAGGCTCTGTACAAGCTGCAGAGTTTAAGGACATGCTATAGGAAGTACTCAAATTGACGGGGGTTCCAAATTTATTTGAGATGATGACTTGGAAGAATCAAGGAGTGAGAGAATCAATCCAGGGATCATCCAGCTTTCTTGCTTCTTTTTTGCTCAAAATATGGCAGAGCGAGGAGGATAATCAGCCCAGGGATCTTTCAGATTTCTTCGGATCTTTCAGCTTTCTTGGTATCTTCCAGCTTTCTTGCTTTTTTTTGCTTTTCATGGATTTTTTTCTCAACTCTTCTTTTTACTACTGCCATTCAGGAAAATGCTGACAACTGTACGAGATGGTGGAGCCAAGCTATTCTTTCCTTTGTGACTTCTTTGGTTCTTACATGTACTATTTTGAACAAGCTGATTGTTCAAGGGAATGTTGTGAAGATGTTGCAGAGGGACAAGACTAATTTGAGGGCTTTGAGCGAATGCATTCAATAGTTGAGAATGAAGGGAGTGAGCTTTTTTATCTATCAAAAGAGCCTCAGCCTGCTAAGAGGTGGAAGAGCTCGAGTGCAAAAGTTAAATTGGGCCCTCTCAGATGGTGCTCTCAATTCTATCTTCCAATTACCTCGACTTCTATCTCCGGCCTCGTCCTATGGTCATGTAATTTATTTTCTTGCAGCTAGCTAGTTGGTAAGATCATTACATGTAGGGTGATTAATACTTAACAACAAAATAATTTATAACACATTTTGCGTAAGGCTTACTTTACTTTGAATTTCAGTGCAATGACAGAGTAGAAGTGATATGTCTGATTTGCTTTCCTGGACAACTTGCTGCTCTGATGTCGGTTATTGAATATATTTAAGCCTTGAGGTATGTCTTCAACATCTAGTTGTAGATCAGTGTGTTTCTTGTCAAATGCATTTGCTTTTGATAACAGGGATAGCTTACTATGTGGCTTGAACACAACTACATTGCATAACATCCTCAAACAAAACAATGCATAACATCCTCAAACAAAACAATGCATAAGGCACACCCATTATAGGGAGTTTTTCATTTCTTTGAAACTGATTGGGAGTGCCAGAGATCATTTTAAAATTTACACTTACCCTATTCTAAAACTAGTACCCACTGATAATATCCACTAGGCGTGTTGTCAAAGTGAGATTTACATTATTTCTTGACAATATGTCCAACAGAAAGGTTTTATCAGTCCTCAGCAGCACATTCTTAGTGAGAAAGCATTTCATACTATTATTTTTTATGTTGTTCTGTTATTTGTGAGTCTGCTTCATTCTACTATTATTTTTGCTTTAATTCTATCAAATATTAAGGATCTGCAATAAATTGTTATTAATTTGATACTACAATAAAGTAATCTCATTATGGATGTTAGCTAATCCTAATCTCATTATGGATGTTAGCTAATC
>VDFB02189491.1:97669-123903 GCA_007258455.2 Sequoia sempervirens
CATCCCTCTCTCTTTCTCTCCCCCACTCCCACTCCATTTTGAACTCCCTCTCCCTCTCCATATCTCTCCTTCTCCCACTCCAAATCCCTCTTACTCCCCCCTCTCTCCCTCACCCCTCTCTCTCTCCCTCTCCCCCACTCTCTCTCTTCCACTCCAACTCCCTCTTTGTACCCCTCTCCCTCCCCCCTCTCCCTCCACTCTCTCTCTCTCCATCCCTCTCTCCCTCCCCCTCTCCCACTCCAAATCCCTTTCCCCACCTCTCACATACTCTCTCTCCCTCTCTCTACCCCCCTCCCCCTCTCTCCCTCTCTCCCTCTCCCTCTCCCCCTCTCCCCCTCTCCCTCTCCCTCTCCCACTTCCTCTCCCTCTACCTCCCCATATCCCCCTCCAACTCCTCACTCTCCAACTCCCTCTCCCTCTCCCTCCCTCTCCCCCCCTCTCCCTACCCCTCACCCTCTCCTTTGCTCTCTCCCTCTCCTCCCCTCTCTCCCACTCCCTCGCCCTCACTCCGCCTTTCAATATCCCCTTCCAACTCTAGCTCCCTCTCTCTCTACCCCCTCTCTCCCTCGCCCTCTCCCTCTCCTTCTCCCTCTCCCTCTCCCTCTCCCTTGTCCTCTCCCTCCTTCTCCCCCCCTCTCTCCCACTCCCACTCCCACTCCCACTCCCACTCCCTCGCCCTCTCCCTCCATCACCCTCTCCATCTCTCCCTCTCTCTCCCCCCCTTCTCTCTTCCTCCCCTCCCCCTCTCCCCTCCTCCCCCTTGCCCCCTCGAGTATATATATATTTACAAATACAATATATATAATAATTCATATTTTATAACATATAGTTTACCTAAAATTATAATATATATAATAAAAATAAATAAATATACATACAAATACATATATAAATATATATATTTATTTAAATATAAATATACAAATGCAAATATAAATGCAAGTACATTTACATATACAAATATAAATATAAGTTAGATCAAATAATCACTAATCATTTTCAAAAGAGCAAAGTAGATAATTTGCTTCAATAGATATACAACTCAAGTTTTCTAAGAAGTTAAAAAAAACTCAAGATTATCATCATGTGGTTACATATTATTATCTACTACTATCTAGTTGCAAAAATCACACTATCAAACTCCTCCTTCCTAAAGTGTTTTCAAATTTAGGACAGTACCATGTAAGAAAAATTTATGAAACAAAAACCCAACAAATACTAAAAAAAAATCTTAGTACCATGGAAGCCTGATTGATTGGATTATAAACTTAAAAGTCCTTAACAAGCTCTACAAATTTTGATTTATATTACATTGCATATAGCTGCCCTCAATACATTGCTAAGATTTATTAATCCCGAATTCAAATCTGAGGAGAAATATGAACGCCCAACAAAAAAGAAAACTTTGTCCAAAAAACACGCACTATGGTATTGTCGAGGTCTGAGATGATCATAAGACGAGGGCATTCCTTTGATCTTTCCATCCTTGCCTTCTGCAGATATTGAGCAGTTTACTAAAAGAAATCTTCATTTAATGCAAGTCCACCACTATGGTTTACAATGAATTTATCAGATTTTTAGGGGGCTCTACTTCTCCTGTTTAAAATCTTATTATGGATGTTTGTATTAAAGCCTACTTTATAGGATACATCCACTAAACTTAAATGTTGAAAATATTTGTTTATCATTCTGCCCTAATATTTGTTTATCATCCTGACCTTAAGTTGCTATCACTGCTTTGCATGCTTACAAAACCAATTTATAATGTCCAACTCCGAAAACAAAACTGAGGAATCCTGAGTTTCGACAATAATTTATTTTCTTCCAGCTCTCTATTATTTTAAATTTCTAAGGATGGATCACAGAATGTGATCTAAAACATTGATGCAAAAAATTTAATACAATCGAATCTAAGAACAATATTTATCAATTAATAAGATTGTTCAATACTCCAGAAAAATTCATGCTCTGAAAAAATAATCAACAAATATTCACTGCTAACAGTATTTTTGTGGCAAGTGTAATTTAACATAATATTTTCTAATCCTGTATTCATCAGCACACCAGCAGGCTGCAATTATTTTTAGTCAAACCTATAAACAATGTCTACAATTTACAGACTCTCCTCCTCCATTATACATTATGGGAGGCCCATATATCTCTAATATACAATCCTATGGTTGATAATGATTAGGGAGACCAAGAAACAAGTAAAAATAGTTCAAACTACATTTTGGGCTGCGAGAGGTAATAATTAATATATTCCTTGATACGTACCTCAATAAATCTAAAATTATTTGTAGGCCAACGCCTTCACCTGAGATCAAACTCTTTTGGCTGCGAGAGTTTGAAGAGAAAATTCAGCTCAACGGGAGTAATGTAGAAAAACTCCTCAGATCTTTTACATTTATTTGTTGTAGGTCTAGGTTTCCTTGGAGCTGAGTGTGGCTTGATTTCATTAAACTTGAGTGCAATGAATGAGCATAATCGCCACAAATCTAATAGCATAAATTTGATTTCTACAATTTTATGATTACCATTTACTAGGGTTTAACAATCATTGTCAACAGTTATTTGATGTGCTTTGAATTTGTTTGTTTGAGTAGAATAAGTTTATAAGTTTGAATTTAATGAAAAACCAGTGGCACTGGTTGAACAGATTTCAACATCTTTAAAATAAATTTTGATGTCTCATTGGTATTCTCTTTTGAGAGCTTTGTTTGAAAAACCTGTGGAAGCTAGTTTTTTTTTCCTTCTTTCTCTGCTGTCTTAATTAAGGCAAGGCTTATAGGGTGATCTTAAACTTTAAATGAGCATGAAGGGATGTCATTGATGCTGCTAACTGCATAAAAGTTTAACTACATTTGATTGTATGGCAAGCAAAAAAGAATGATGAAAAAGTTTTACTTACAACAACAATTAAAACGTATATAATTTAATTTGTTGAAAGTTCATGATTGACATTTTTTTTAGTTAAAAAGTAAAATTATGAACTATGTTGTAAACAAATATTTTCTCAAGGCAACATGTTTCTTTGATCTTGCAAGCTCTATGCTCTTTTAAACGTGCTAACTTTCAGCATGTAATGCTTTCTCACTATGAATGTGGAAAGAAGAATCTTCTGCTCTGCTCACTCATTTTTGCCTTGTATTTGAACACTAAAAAGCATAGTACAATAAAGTTAGAGGCTATTTAGTAGGGGTACAAGTTGCTTTGGTCTTGCAAGTTCTATGCTCTTTTAAACGTGCTAACTTTCAGCATGTAATGCTTTCTCACTATGAATGTAGAAAGAACAGTCTTCTGCTCTACTCACTCATTTTTGCCTTGTATTTAACACTAAAAAGGAGAGTATGATAAAGTTGGAGGCTATTTAGGAGGGGTAGCTAAATTGTGCTTCATGCCCGGGTTTGCAGTTCACTAATGTTAAAACATATGATAAATGGTATTGAAGGGAGATAACGGGAATGAATTTATTGTTGTGGCAACTATTTGTAGCATGGATTAGCTAACATCCATAATGAGATTAGGATTAGCTAACATCCATAATGAGATTACTTTATTGTAGTATCAAATTAATAACAATTTATTGTAGATCCTTAATATTTGATAGAATTAAAGCAAAAATAATAGTAGAATGAAGCAGACTCACAAATAACAGAACAACATAAAAAATAATAGTATGAAATGCTTTCTCACTAAGAATGTGCTGCTGAGGACTAATAAAACCTTTCTGTTGGACATATTGTCAAGAAATAATGTAAATCTCACTTTGACAACACGCCTAGTGGATATTATCAGTGGGTACTAGTTTTAGAATAGGGTAAGTGTAAATTTTAAAATGATCTCTGGCACTCCCAATCAGTTTCAAAGAAATGAAAAACTCCCTATAATGGGTGTGCCTTATGCATTGTTTTGTTTGAGGATGTTATGCAATGTAGTTGTGTTCAAGCCACATAGTAAGCTATCCCTGTTATCAAAAGCAAATGCATTTGACAAGAAACACACTGATCTACAACTAGATGTTGAAGACATACATCAAGGCTTAAATATATTCAATAACCGACATCAGAGCAGCAAGTTGTCCAGGAAAGAAAATCAGACATATCACTTCTACTCTGTCATTGCACTGAAATTCAAAGTAAAGTAAGCCTTACACAAAATGTGTTATAAATTATTTTGTTGTTAAGTATTAATCACCCTACATGTAATGATCTTACCAACTAGCTAGCTGCAAGAAAATAAATTACATGACCATAGTACGAGGCCGGGGATAGAAGTCGAGGTAATTAGAAGATAGAATTGAGAGCACCATCTGAGAGGTCCCAGTTTAACTTTTGCACTCGAGCTCTTCCACCTCTTAGCAGGCTGAGGCTCTTTTGATAGATAAAAAAGCTCACTCCCTTCATTCTCAACTATTGAATGCATTTGCTCAAAGCCCTCAAATTAGTCTTGTCCCTCTGCAACATCTTCACAACATTCCCTTGAACAATCAGCTTGTTCAAAATAGTACATGTAAGAACCAAAGAAGTCACAGAGGACAGAATAGCTTGGCTCCACCATCTCGTACAGTTGTCAGCATTTTCCTGAATGGCAGTAGTAAAAAGAAGAGTTCAGAAAAAAATCCATGAAAAGCAAAAAAAAGCAAGAAAGCTGGAAGATACCAAGAAAGCTGAAAGATCCGAAGAAATCTGAAAGATCCCTGGGCTGATTATCCTCCTCGCTCTGCCATATTTTGAGCAAAAAAGAAGCAAGAAAGCTGGATGATCCCTGAATTGATTCTCTCACTCCTTGACTCTTCCAAGTCATCATCTCAAATAAATTTGGAACCCCTGTCAATTTGAGTACTTCCTATAGCATGTCCTTAAACTCTGCAGCTTGTACAGAGCCTATCTCAGACACTTTTCGGCTGCAAACCATCTTGCCCACAAGGCCAAGAGAAATCATAAAAGATCTTTTCACCAATATTTACAATAGTCCCCAGTTTAGAATCCTTCAAGATGTAATCAATATCCGTAAATACCTCGACCCTTCTCAAATGCTATAGAGCATCAAACTTTTTGACACTAAAAATATCTATGGTGCAGATCTTTCTAACCAAGCACCATCGAGGTCCATAAGGACTACATACTAGAGTTGTGCCTTGGTAGGAAAATGTCCTTGCAGCTGTATTGATTGTCCTACTTGAGAAGCTCTGGTCACTGTTCTTTAGTACTTCTCTTGCCATGGATGGAGATGACACAACCATACTTGTCTATCTGCCCAATTTGATAGTCATGAGAGGCCCATATTTCTGTGCAAGGAGAAAAAGAGATTGGTGGAGTTTGTCCCCAAGCTGAGGGAGGTTTCCAATGAAGGGCCATCCAGGAGGACTTGGTGGTAATGGTAATGACAAAATCCTCTTGCTCTTCTCCTTTAGAAAAATGATCACCATATAAATGTAGGGATCTTCATAAGGAGAACTACAGCTATAGAGGATGTTGATGATCACCATATAAATGCAGGGATCTTCACAATATGATGATGTGCAATTTCTTACAGTGGGTGTTGCGGAGAAGAAGAAATGCAGGGATCTTCACAATATGATGACCACCATCTCAATCCAACTACAAAAACAAGACTGTAAAACAATCAGAATGTTGCTGTAAATGATAGAATAAATAAATGCAAAGCTTTGAAAGCTTAATTTGTAGAATTTGAGAGCATGAAAGGAATGATAGAGTGCTCGTATTTGAAGAGACTTCAGCGATGTAACGGCTAGTTAATTTCTTGAGGTGACTGTTTAAATTGTTGATTTTTCTTTTTATGCTTTTTTTACCCATCTAGTTTTTACATTTACTGGCACCCTTCTATTATTAGTGTGTTCTTAATATAATAAAAATTTTATTAGTAGTAAATTGCTGCACGAATTTTATTTGGAATATCATTTTAATAATCTTATTATTATTCATTTTTTAGAAATTGGTTTCAATTTATAGATTTTTTATTTATCATTGTACATTGAATTTATAGTTGTAAAATTGATCTATAGTAGTTTTGTAATTATAGATTTAAATCATAATTTTTAAACTTTTAAAATTTATATTTACATCTTGCCAACCATTGATGTTCAATCTAGTGTAGTTTCTCTGTTGATTAAAGCATGCTACATTGTTGTATTTACCATTTATTTGTTCATTTGAAATCATTGGAGACATCTTAGGAATCTAACAATAAAGGAATAATCAAAGAACATCAAGATCCCCTGCAATATTACCTGCAACATTATTAAAAGATACATCATCTTAGGTCAATTGAATTCTTCATTATTGTCCTCTACCATTATTCTTGTTCTAATCGCTTCATCTAGGATTTTGAGTTAGGAGAACACGACCCTCATGATTGAGTAGATTCCCCAAATGTATGTAAACACCACCTATTATTAATTTACACATCAAAAGATCAAGGTGAAGTGTTTTCAATCAACCACATTTATGTCAATTCATTCTTGTTGATATAGGTTTAATTCTATGTGTGGATTCACTTTTGTAGGCATGAATCTAAACTAGGAAAACATATAATCAATTTATAAATATTGAAATATATTTTTAACCAATACCTTAAAATTCTAACATTTAATGGTTAATGAATTCCTAACATCTTTAATAACGCTTTTCCATCTTCAAAATTTAACTTTGTTGCATTTTGTTCATTTAAATTTCATATTTATAATTTCATTAATAGCTCTTAGATCCTTTATTTCATTATTTGCTCTAGGTAAATTGTAGTGGGATAGCACTTATTTTTTAGTACTTTTTTTTAGAACCTAAATTTCTTACACAATAATGTGTTTTCTCTACTTGGTGTTTTTCATCTACTTCAAGTGCAAGTTTGGGTTACCATAAAAAGAATATTGTCCCATAGGAGAACAATAAATGGTACTCTAGTCATCCTTTAGAACATAGGTAGGCGATCCTTTAGTGAAATGAGCTCTTCATCAATCATATCTTCAAACTTTTCCATGTCACTAGATTCAATGCTTACCTTGTGATAGCATTAGATGAATTCTCTGATCAACCTTTCTCCTTATGACTCCAAGGTGTAGTTGTACTCATCACTCCTCCTACATCACTTTGTTGAGATCCTCTATCTAATGTTGCTAGGAGGTTTGGGTTGGTGCATTTGAGTCCACTAGGCTCATGAGGTATTCAATGTATATAGATAAATCACCCTATTTACTAAAAATTGCTTTTCCTAATAACATTGCATCTTTTGTACTAGCTTAATCAACCAAACATATTCTATCCAATTTAGAAGTGCTAACTTCAAAGCCTTACTATCCATAGTCATGGTAATAACTCTATATCATGATTTATACTTGCACTAAAATATGGTGTTCTCATAATGTTAGGATCATCCCTAGACCCAAGCCTAAACATCGAGGACTCATTTGAATAATGGCCCTTTGTATATATCACTTCCTAAGAATTAGAGGCTTTACAAATCATACACCAATAACATAAAGTTGTCATCCTCACATTTGGGATTAAGTCTCTAACCTTTCATTAAATTTGAGCTAATAATTAAACTAATGCTTCAAATTAATCCATATATAATAGTCTCTAGCAAATAATTTCCAATCAAGTATTACCTTTATACCAATGTCAATGTATGGACATACAAATCTATACAGTGATTAGCTAATACATGCATCACATTTACACATTTTGATTATCTCATACATACAAAATATGTACTCGATATGACTAAATCATGCACACATTATATACATTAAATGTGATAACTCATGGTTGCATCAAATATACATATTTAAAATTTATCATACATGCATCACATAAACATAGTGTGACTAGCTCATGAACACAACACATGTACCCCATGCATCTAGCTTATGCATACATCACATATACCCCATGCATCTAGCTTATGCATACATCACATATACATAATGAGTAGCCCATCCATGAATACACATACACAATTTATGAATAACTCATGTGCATTATCACATATGCATGTTATGTGGATTTTGCATGCATATAACACACATACACATTGTGAATAACTCAATATCATTATATGTACACATAGTGAGCAACGATAAAAAATATGTGGTTAGAACCTTACTACAAGCAACTTCCCCTTTACCTAGTTCTCTAATGCATAATCCCTTAAATACATCCCAACCAAAAATAATAGTATTAGTTCATCCTCTATTGCACTATGGGTTCAATCATTTATACCTATTCACTACCAACTACAAAGACAAGTGAGCATCCTTACAACTTGTGGTAATCACCAACAAAGGCACATTGTAACAACAAACAACACATTTGGTCATTAATAATATTTTCATAGATTGTTGAACCATCTGAGTCAATGGATGTTAATAGATATTAGCTCAATGCCGCTAGTGAAAGTTAGTCCCACTTAGTATGAGTTATCTCTTTCCATCTATCACCTATATGGTACTAGTGAAAGATAGTTAAGCCATGTCATACCATGGGTTAATTTTAGCATCCATAATTTGCATTCCATTAGTAATAATTAGTTAAACTCTAAGGTATGACAATTACTCCTAACATATTTCACCTACATAATACTAATCATTATCCAATAATTTAACCACTTGTGTATCATAACATACATCTATAGCTCCTAGAATATTGCATCTCTAGAATATTGGTGAACAACGTCTAGTCCTTAATATGTTAAGAATAAATATATAGCATCCATCACCTACATATTATTGGTGATAGCCAACTACCCATGTACCTATATCAGACTCGACTCTTACATGTGGGTCCATCTTATAGTCAAGTATGCATAATCAGGATATCACAAGGATCCACAAGCACTTGGTAGGCTATCTTTTTTACATACAAACATAAAGTGATCAATAAATCTATACACATAGTCTCATAGGTTTCTAAAAGCTAAATAATACACCATATTCAACAATGCTCACTATCGTTTTCCCACTATTTGTAATTGAAATTATAAGGAGATCTATCTTAAACTCAACATATATCCATGCTAATTAATATTTATAGTAGCTAGATCATCCACGTGTATATTAAGGGTTGTTTAAACCATTAGATGTGAAATGACTTAATTCAACATAATCCATAAACAAAAATTTTGTAGGTTTCTATAACTCATTCATAACAATGTCATATTTAATTTTATCATTCTCTTATTTCTTGGAAGAATAGAACTCACTAAGTCTTGAGTCTAACATATACCTTCCTATACTCCTCATTAAGCCAAGACATATTGTCATAGTGTTCAACACATAAATTTTAATTATTTTAGTTTTAACAAGTCTAGAGGAATTCTCATACATTCACATTAGAGATAGATTGGATTGTGATGGTGAATCTAAAACTACATCCAAGAATAGAGGATATGTTTGAAAGAAAAACACTAAAAACCTCAAAGTAGATAAACTAAATGAGGATGGGTTCCTTTTTTTGGCTCATACCTATATAGTGGGGACATATTAATTGGGAAGATGAATTCACAACTATTCAAGGAAAATTTTAGCCTCAAGCTAGAAAGAATACTTTGAGGGAGAAATGATTTATTTAAGTACAACCCCAAACCTTGGATTTGTCCCCTAAAACTTCCACTACCAATTTAGGTTCATGGCATCCTTCATGCAAAGATTGTTTACATACCCATTTCCAAATGGTATCAAAGTCACATGTAGTTATCCTCACTTTAATCTCTCAAGGATCAAACACATAGAATTCCTAAACCTAAGCTTTGATAACCACTCATGAAAATTTCCTCATAGAAGTGAGATAGTATACGAGGAAGACCATAGAAGGGATTAAAACCATCTAGTGAAACAAATCAACATTTACCAATGACCAATTCAAAATATTCATTGTTCCTAAAGTTTTATTAATTAATAATAAAACTCAAAAATTCTAAATTATTATTTCATAGCTCACAAAGTTCCTTTAAATGATTCCCAACAAATTAAAATTCCTCCTTGTATTAAAAAATCCAAGCATGTTCCTAGTTTAGCAAACATATCCTAAAGAATTTTCATCCAATGGCATCAAGATATCAAGTTAAACCTCACCCTGTTATAATTCATAACTCAACATGAACCTCCTAGAGTCCCTTACAAAAGCATCTCATTAACACATAGGCTAGGTTGGTTACTTATAAATAATAAATGATAAAATTGTGACTATTTCATAAAACTTATAATGCTCAAAATTCTAAAGTAATCACCAACTCAAGTCTCCGCACATACCCATTAGGATAAATAGAGTTCTATACTAGATATCTTTAAACCCTTTCAAATTTACCACTTGTTATGGAATGTTTCATTTATTTATGTCAAAATTTATGTAATTATTATATCATCCCATTAATTAAGTATAGGATTGTATACATATATATAGCTCAAATAACACTAATACCCACTTTATATGAAAGTCTTATTATAAACAATTAGGTTTCATTGTCCCACCCAATTTTATACTTTAAATTATTAACCTTACAACAATCAAATCCATACACAAAAACTATGCAGATTAATCAATATAAGATAGGCATGGTTGTATCAAAGCATAGGGGAAAATGAAATAGTAAATATATTGTCACAATACAAAAAGTATACGAACATGCTTTTATGTCTCCAAGTGGAGTCCTAACATAATATGATCAATGATATCAAGTGTCATAATCATATTATGTTATATATCTTTCTTTAAAAAGCACATCATGCATCAATAAGGGCACATAAGAATCATCTAAGGTTCAAGGGACATACAATAGTAATTATAAACTTTCTTTAGACATGATTGACACTTAATTCATACTCAAGATAGTGGGCAACACTATATCCATTTGATCACCATATGAAGATATATGCCCAATAATTTTACTATTTTTTTTTTCATTTCCCTATGATGAAACCAAATTATTATATTGGTATAATTCATCATCTAGATTGTATTTTCACTTGGTAATTGTAATAAATGTGACCTTAATGGTTAGTATAAGTTGTAATCATTCCATATAACAATGATATATTTATAAATCAAAACTTATAATCATATTATCACAATTGAACCCAAATCTTCATGTGCATGGTCATAGTAGAATAATATATAGGGACAAAGTTAGTGAAGTCTAGTATAAAAGGAATCCCAAGTCGATTATGTACCCTAAATACATATAATTGGTCAATTTCACCAAAATCAACCTTGCAAGGTTTAGTGAATAAGACATAATGATTTTATATTTAATACAATAACTTTGAATGACATAATATTATTTTACATGTTTAACTCATATTTTGAAACAACTCACCTACACATGTAACTACATTACAACTATACAATAGAATACAATTACAACTCATAAAATACCTAGAGTTCAAAAATATTATCCCTTAATCTCAACTTCTAAACTCACCATGCATATATCAAGGATGACAATAAGGCTATCAAGTTATAGTTCAATGTCATGATCTTGATATAATGTATGAATTTAAATGTTCTATTAGTTAGTCAACCAATATTCATAAATTTGATTCTCAAATCCTTATTTAATGTTCTAAAAAATATACACATCCATTTTATTTTATTTTAGACATTAACACTGTAGTAATAGAGCACCCAAAATAAACATAAGTAGTAATTCCATAGTATACCATGTACATAATAGTAAATACATCTCTCTAATAATTTTTATCCTCAAGATTAAAATAGTATACTAACATCTCCTTATGTTTTAAATAACAAATGTAACATTATTCAAATAAAATCATGACAAAGATCTCCTTATAATCCTAGTGAAATTCATACAATCAAATTTAATGAGTGTTAACTCAGTAATACCATCCATAGTGTCTGCAACCTAAAATATTGGTCACATAAAATATAGAGAAACAATGAACATGAAAGACATGTATTGAAAGGATATCTAGCCTAAATAAATTAAACTAGATCAATTCTCTTTCACCATAAACATTAGGGAACCAAAATTAACCAAGTAGTACTATTTGGTTGTTGTCTTCAAAGGAGAACCAAATAGGCTAGTTAGAGTTTTGGTCCCTTTTTATTGTGTGTGTGTGTGTTGTTACTGATATGATGATTTATATTAAAATAGGTGAATTGGGATCAAATGAACTAAGTGTAATTTTTTTTTGGAAATTATAAAATGAAATGAAAGAAATAGAAAGTGGATTTGGAGAAGAGATATAGAGAGGAACCTGGCATTGAAATCTAAAGAAGAATTGGCAAGATAGGTGAATTGGGTGCCTTAGTTTAGGAGTGCTTAAATCTATGGTTTTAGGTGTTGCAAGGTGTGTGCTCTTGGTCTCCTTGTGATGTGCAGCGCAACGCTTAGGTTCGTGACATGGCTTAAGCACCTCCCTTGGATTCATTAACTCTAATGGTTGTATTAGGCATTAGCAGGTTGATCTTTTGGTGCAACAACAATCGTCTATGCAATAATTGGTATCAGCGCCTAGGTCATGAGTTCAAACCCCTCTCTTGCGCTAGGAGGATTGTTGCAAGGTGTGCGCCCTTGGTCTCCTTGTGTTGTGCAACACAATACTTGGGTTTGTGACATGGATTAACTGCCTCCCGTGGATTCATTAACTCTAGTGGTTCTATCGGGCATTAACAAGTTCATATTTGGTGCAATAGCAACCGTCTGTGCAACTTTAGGACCTACACAAGTGTACCAGTGTCTAAAGCTCTCTAATAAAAAAAATAAAAATTCAAAGCCCGATAGAGCTTGAGTAATCAATGTACCCTAGTTTGTTGATGACGAGTCCTTGAAACATGCATTAAGGTTTAGTATCCTTGAGATGATAAATTCACTTTAATTTTTAGAAAACCTATAAACCTATAAAATAGTTAGAGGGAGAAAGGTTGTTCCATATAGGGGCTTACCTTGGTCAAACCCTGTGTTAGTGTTCCCACCTCCACAATAGCTATGATGATAGATGATAAAGAGTGTGTGCTCTCAAGGGAATAAAGGCAAGATAAATGAAAAATAATAATGAAAACATAAAAGGGGTGTCTTACCAATCATATTTCAATCCCTTATTGGATTTATGTAGCTATATCAATCTCATACTGGAAGGAGGATGAAGAAGTATCCTTAATATCTTGCAACTGTTAGTCCATATGATAATGATAATAAATAAGAAGCATCTTATAATACTTGACATGAATTTTTATTTAGGTTGTAGACTATAATTTACTGTAATTATGTTGCTTATCTTATTCTTTTCTTTCTTTTGATGTTGCATTAATTACTTTAGGGTTGCTACAGAGATATTAAGATTGATTAGAATTGATTAGGGGTTAAAAAGGAGGGAATAAATTATATATATGAATCTAAATATATTTCAAATTATCTATTTTGATAGGCCTAAAATGAATTTTAGTTATTAAACATATTGAGGCTGACAATCAAATTTGAATTCTTAGGCATGAATAGATAGAATAGGGGTGTTGGGTGCCTAGGTCTAGAAAAATTTCACTCTTCAAAAGTATGAAAATTAAGGATGTACACAATTTTCCTAAAAGGGTAGAAAAATAGGTACATCACAAATACAATTAGAAACTTGCACCAAAGAGGGCACCAAACCTAGTGTAAAATTGTAAGGGGTGACCATTTATGATGCTAGATTTAGCCCCCACTTTAGTGAGGGGATGAAATTGCATTTATACTCACACTAAATTATGGAAAAGATAGATCTCTTTATCAAAATTCTAAAGAGGTAGGATGACTCCAAGCTAGGATATGTGATAGCCCCAAGATATAGGATCCTATCAAACCACAATGTCAAGATAAAAAGGTCACACTCATAAATATATCACACAAAAGATAGGGAAAAATTCAAAAATATATGACGTATACATTGAGAAAATAATAGAGTGCACATAAATCATACACAAAGAATACATGAATCATACCCAAAGCATACATGAAGTATACATAAAATCATAAAACATATATAAAGCATAAATAAAGAGAAAAAAGTACAACAACAATGCCAATACATATGTTGTAACCTATCATGGCCTCATATTGGCTGAGAATCAAGGGGTCTCTAAAATTTGGTTGGAGGGGGACTCACTTAATGTTATTAATTGTCTTTTGAAGAAATCATTAATTCTTTTGAGGAGATTAGAATTTCTCGTGTTTTTTAGAGAAGCTAATATGTTGGCTGATGGTTTTGCCAACTTGGGAGTGGTGGCTAAATATGATTGGGATTCTTTTGAATCTTTACCTCTAAATCTTAAATATATTTCTAATGATGACCAGGTGGCTTGCTTCTAAGGTGGTCGATATTGGGGAAAGGTTCTTCATTATGTTTTTAAGTTGGTTTATGCATGTTGAACCTTCACCCTATCTATCTCATCATTACATCTTTGGTTTCTGTAAAATGATGGCATGGCTACTTAGGAAGGGAAGTACTTTGAAGGACAAGCCCACACATATTGTTGGTATTATTTGCATTGTTTTGTGGAGAGCCAAGTTTATTTTGTTTTTACAAAACTTTTTGGTGTTGTTGGTTTCTTGCTCTTTTCATGTCACCATGGGTGGAGATTGTTGTAGAATTGAACTGAGCTCGTGTGAGGAGTTCTAGAATAATGTTGTTGTGTGGGAGAACTTGGAGTAGGGTGGGGTTACGTAGTACATGCAAAGAATTCAAGGCCCTAATCTTGATGCTTCAAAGTTTTTTGTGAAAGGTTGGTATGGAAGGACTTTGTGTTATAAGGGAGTGGAGTTTAAAATTGATTAGGAGTTTATAGCGGAGGTCACTGGACTTTCGGTTTCTGGGAGGAAATTCTACAGAGATAGGGGTGCTGCCAAGAAAGCCTTTGCAATTTTTTTCATATTCGAAGAGAAGAAAAAGCTCCAGGAAATTAGGAGTGGTGGCTACACTCGCAAGTCTTTGAAACTGTTGTGGAGGGATCTCGTGTTGAACTTAATGCATTATTTCACACTTGAAGGTAGATTCTTTGTTGTGTACAATTACCATTTCATGCTTTTAAATCACTTTTTTCATAAGGTTTCAATCTCCTCTCCTTTTTACCTTTTACTGTACATCTATGGAAAAAAGTATTGAAGATCATCGAAAAAACCCTAAGAAGGTCATTTTTATGGTCTTATGAGTTTGTTGTTTGCTCATATGAAGCCCAAATTAATCCATGTCTCCCCTAAAACTCCTAGTAAGAAGGGGGTTAAGAATTCTAGTTATTATATTGGGGACTTTGTTGTGGAATGGGAAGGTAGTTCCAAGGAAGAAGACTTGGATTATGAGGATATGTCTATGGATGATGGTGTGTCCAAGGATGGGGTTGATGACTTTGAAGAGTGGACCAAGGGATATGAGACAGATGTGGAATTGAGAGAAACCATGATGAAGTCTATGAGGAAGACTTCTAAGGGGAATTCTAAAGGCCCCAGGAAAGATAAATCTTTTTCCAAGAGAAAGATTCAATTAGTGAATGAGGTGGAGGCTCCTGGTTCGAGTGTGAAACCCTCTTTGTATCATGGCAAGGGTGGTGTGGTGGATAGCTCTCTTGTGATTGGTGTTGAGGTTCCTTCTGCTATGGATGGTGTGAAGAATGCCTCTATTGGGGACTTTAATCCCGGGAAGGTCGGTGTGGTGGAGAATTCCCCTGCGACTGGTGTCAAGGTTCCTAAAGATGTGGGTGTGCTGAAGAGTGCACCTGTTGGGGATATTAGTACTGGTGTGGGTGAGTTGTTGCCTGGGCTTGTGCCTATGGAGGTTTAGGGGATTGAGATGGTCAAGCACTCTCAGGATTTTGATCCTTTTTAGGATCATCATGTATCTCTTGTTGAGAGGGTTGTGAAGATGGAGCGGTTGGAAGTGTTGGTTGATTTGGCTAGTTTGCATGACAAGGAGAGGATTAAGGTGGATATGGTTGAGGTCAAGGAATCCCCTGTTGAAGAGGATGGGGAGCAGAAAGTGGAGCATACAGATGCCCCTGATCATAACCTGGAGCCAAATGATGTGCCTCCTATCAACTAGGATGAGGTCAATATGGGTATGTTCTACAAGATGGCTGAGGATGGAACATGGAATTTTCTTTCTCTGGTGAAATGGTTTTTTTCAAAGGTGAAGGAGCTCAATATATAGGTTAAAAAGTGGCAGGATATCTGTGTGGCAATGATTCGAGGCAATCAGAAGGAATGGGCTATAAAAGGTAAAGTGAAAACTATGAATGTAATGTTGGATAAATTAGTTGTTGATGTTGATCACCTGGGGGTTTCTCACGAGGAGAGGATTTCCTCTTTGAAAATGATGGTCAATAATATTTTAGAGGATAGAGTTGCTAGTATTGAGGATAGAATTGGTAAGCTATTAGAGGATTTGAAAATTGTGGTTAACATCAACAACAATTCTTTGAAGACAATTGCTAAGGGTCTTTCCGTTTTAATTGAGAAAGCCCTGAAATGGTTAGGTAAACCTCTTGAGCTGGGTGAAATGGAGAAAGAAATTTAATATGTTAATTGCTCGAACCAGGGGGAGAAAAATGTGGATTCTGCTCCAGAGTTGGAAAAGGATGTGCAGGCCAGACTGTGTCTCAGGACGAGGAGTAAGACTAAAAGAGGGCTATTGTTTCTTTTGATGAGCTTAAATATGTTGTGGATATGCATGAGGAGGTCATTGAGGAGAATATGGCCTTGGTGAATGTCTTGGAAAAAATGTTGTAGCTGCTGTTGACTTTTTTGCTAGATCATCTTGGTTGCTGATGTTTTTTGCTATTGGTTTGTTGATGGGTTTCTGTTGTTTTATCTTTTCTCAGCATTTTGGTTTTTTGGGCTGCTGGTTTTAGTTGCTTAGTTTTTCTTGCAAGTTGTCGTCTTTGTAAAGGGTTTTGAGGCCCCTTCAAAACCCAATTTTCCTTATAAAAAACAATGTCAATACATAAGTCTCAAGAAAAAATAATTATTCTACAAGGCAAGAAGACCTCGATATGAAATTTCTCAATACCAAGCATCATCCCCCAAATACAACAAACACATAGAGGAATTCTAAAGAGAAAATAAGCATGTAGCAAGTCAATCGATAGCTTCAATCGATAGCTTCAAAGGAATAATGCATATAAATAGAAAGGGAGAAATCAATACAAACAAAGAAGGGTACATGACTCTAGAACTAGCTTAATTTGTCACAAGGGGTCATGCACATTATAAAGCCCCCATAGATTATAGGTTAGAAAGTTTTTCTATTCTAGGTGACCATGGATGAAGAAGGGTACATGACTTAGGCACTATCTTTCTCTATCACTAGGGGTTATACACATAACAAATCTAGCATGGATCATAGGCTAGTAAGTTGTGTTATGCTAAGTGACCATGGATGTGACAAATCGAACCCGATAAAATACATAGGATAGCAAGTTGTGTTATGCTAGGTGGCTTATAGAGTACATGGATTAACAAGCTAGCAAGTTGTGTTATTCTAGGTAATCATGCATTGTTAATGCCTAAAGGAGCATATAAATGAAAACCATAGGGGAAAATTAAAAATCATGCCGCATATTGTGCACAAATGAACAATGTTGGAAGGGAAAAATTGATAATCACACATCAAAGAGCCCACAAATGAACAATGTCTCAAGGGATAAACTAATAGTCATGCCTTAAGGAGCACATAAATGAACATCTCAGTGGATGAATTAATAATAATGCCTCAAGGAGAACACAAATGAACAATGTCTTAGGGGATGAATTAATAGTCATGCCTCAAGAAGTGTATAAATGAACATCACAAGGGATGATTTGATAACCATGCCTCTAGGGGCATAATAAAAAACACCACCACAAACGAGGAATATCAATAAGCCACAACTCAATAAGCATGAATGGATAAGGATGCATGTGTGGATGCTCAAATTGATAGGTGATATGCCCCCCTTAAAATAATAACATATTTAGTATGTTGAAATTTAAGGAAAAGAAGGGGTGAAGTAAAAAGAGAGGGGATCCTCAAGAAGGATTCACACTTCCAAAACCAATTATCCTTGGTCTCAAGTATATATGTGAGGACAACCATGCTAGAGACCATTTTATTTCTATCATAAGCAAAGTATGGCTTCATGTATTATTGTACCACAATGAATTTAAATAAGAAAACACATGGAGCTACAAATGCAACATAGTGAGGAGCAACACATTAAAAGAAAGTTTATCACTTAGAAGGAATGAGATAAGGGTAAGACCCAATGTCACGTGACGAGCCAATAGGTACATCAACAAATGGAAGAGTGCTAGCACCAGAGTTAAGACGTTTTTGTATTTTCTTGTCTAAGGCATGATATTCACTATTGGAATGACCAAACACTTGATGATATGCACAAGAAGGATTTTTTTTACTGTGTTTGGGTGATCCCACAATAGTGGTTTACACTTTGTGGGACATCCTATTTTTTGTTGAAATCACATATTTTTAGAAAATATAATGATTTAAGCCTTGAAAAGTTACATTTAAAGGATTCCAATTGAATAGGGTTTTATCAAACCACCTTAGATCAAACCCCCTCAGATAGAACCCCACTAGTCTTAAACCATACCTATAACGGAGTCTCTTTTACACCTATCAAAGTGCTGATAAAAAAACACTTTTGATTTACCTTTTGGGGGATCAAATGAATTCATTTAAAGTTTATTTTTTGTAAGTATGCATTCCTTATTATAAACTTCCCAAAAAGTATAATTTTAAATATATTTAATTTGATTATTATATTTATTTCTTATTTCTTATGAATGTAGGTTTTTACTGAAAAACAAGCTCTTTGTTCTGCACATGTAGAAAAATAGTAGATTATCAAAAAGAAAATTTGAAAAATATGTTCAGGCTCGGTATTGATGTCCATGATCTAGTACAAAAGAAAAAAATGAATTTTGATAAATTCAAAAAAAATTATGTTGTTTACAGTCTGCCTATGTCTAAATTATAATTGGTTTGACTTCAAAACTTGATTAAGAAAAAAATATTCAATAAAACACTATGAAACCAAATGAACTTGTTATATATCATAGTTACAAAGCTAAATTAGAAAAAAAATAGAATTTTATCCTTCATAGAAAAAAAATTATGCTATTTATGGTGAGCATCACTCTTTAAAAAAGATGTTTACTGATAAAAACTAGTTTTCAAAGGAGATAGAAAAAGAAATGCAAATTGATTAATTTTTTTTTTTTAAATATATATTTAGAATCTAAAGACAAAATTTCACAAATCACTAGTTTGCATCATCTTCAAATTCTTCATGGTTTAGTAGCTATAGGTGCTCAAAAGTGAAGATTTAGTTAAAAAAGTCAATTCAATGTCCAGTTTGGCCAAAAATTGTAAACCCATATTGTGAGATCACCGGTTTTTGAAATTTATTACATGTTGAAGGAGGAAGAGTAATCAAGTGAGATTTGAGAAACCTCGATAAAAATATGCTCTTTCTTAGATAGAGGATGAGGATCAGGAAGCAATCCTTTCTCTTGTGAAAAAAGGTTTGACTGCTTACAACATGAAGATTTAGGTACATAAAATAATGGAGTGGATGTAGACAAAGAAGAAGGAAGGTAACCTAAACCCTCTTTAGAAAAGTGTAGTGTAGGTTTCATAGGAACTTTAACTCCTTGTCAAATCATTATTATTGTATCCAAGTTTAGTAATAATATTGAAACCAAGACCATAATGTGTCTCCAAATCGAATAGATGAGGAGAGGCCAAATTTATAATCTTGTCTAAGTGAGAAGTATGATCACATTTTGAAGAAGCAGTAGAATTGACATGAGAAGAAGAATCAATTATTTTATAAGAATGTAGATCCTTCTTGAGTGATGAGATGTTAGGATGGATAGGGTCAATATTATATTCAACTGGTCCTTGAGGGGTAAAAGCTAAAGATCCCCCATCATCATTGAGATATGTGTTAGAAGAAGGCACATTATTGTGGAATGATGGTGTCATAGGTTTTATAGGTTCTTTATTGGAATCATATGTATAACTTGTATTGATCATATTTTGATTAACATCTATCCTTGGGGGATTCAATGTGAATTTGGACTCTTCATCTATGCATACCATGTTTCCAAGAGTAAAATTAATTGAATGACATGGGGGTAAAGTGATGTTAAGAAAGGTATTATTGTATCCTCTTGTACCCTCTTGAGTAGGATATATCTTAGGAGAGGTACACATGTTAGCTTCATCATCACATGAAGAAGGGCTGCCAAAGGTTAAAAAAGATACATCTATCAATGCCATAAGAAAAGAAGAGAACATGTTTTTAGAAGAAGGTGACGATAAGATGGATATGCTGATGTAATGTTAGAAGAATAGAAAGTGTTTTAGGTTTTATGTTTTCGTAATAATGTGAGAGAACAAGACTTACAATGCTTTACTAAAATACAATGCTTGTAATAGTAAATAAGATATTCAAACAATAAAATACTTTAATCAAGTAAATCAGGTTTGATAATATATGTGATTAAAATGAAAAAAGATATGCAAATGTAAGCTAAGTTAGGTTCACCAAAATGTAAGATAGTGAAAGGAGATATAACCTAAATGACTTAAACTAGATCGATTATCTTTCATCATAAATATTAGGGATCCAAAATTAACCAAGAGGTACTATTTTTTTTTTATCCTCAAAGGAGATCCAATAGGCTAGTTAGGGTTTTGGTCCCATTTTCTTTTTATTTGTGTGTTGTGATTGATATGATGAGTTGTATTGAACTAAGTGAATTAGGGTCAGATGGACTAAGTAAAAAACAAAATGAAAGAAACAAGTGGATCTAGAGAGGAGATATAGAGAGAGGAACCTGACATTAAAATCTAGAGCAGAATTGGTAGGACAGGGGCATTGGACATCCTAGTCTAGAAGTGTTGAAAATCTAGGGTTTTCGGGCATGCATAGGTGTACTAGTGTTTGAATATCTTTGACAACAAGAATCAAGATCTGAAGTCCAATAAAGCTTACGTAATTAATGTGCCCTACTTTGTTGATGATAAGTCTTTAGGATCCTTGAGATATAACCTAAATGACTTAAACTAGATTGATTATCTTTCATCATAAATATTAGGGAGCCTTAATTAACCAAGAGGTACTATTTGTTTGTTATCCTCAAAGGAGATCCAAACAGGCTAGTTAGGGTTTTGGTCCCATTTTTTGTTTGTTTTTGTGTTGTGATTGATATGATGAGTTGTATTGAACTAAGTGAATTAGGGTCAAATGGACTAAGTACAAAACAAAATGAAAGAAACAACAAGTGGATCTAGAGAGGAGATATAGAGAGGAACCTAACATTGAAATCTAGAACAGAATTGGTAGGACAAGGGCACTGGGCATCCTAGTCTAGAAGTGTTAAAAATATAAGGTTTTAGGGCATGCATATTTGTACTAGTGTTTAAATATATTTGACAACAAGAATCAAGATCTAAAGTCCAATAAAGCTTAGGTAATTAATGTGCCCTACTTTGTTAATGTGCATTATGCTTTAGGATCCTTGAGATGTTAAATCCACTTCAATCAATAGCAGACCTATAAGCTTGAAAAATAGACAAAGGGAGAAAGGTTGTTGGTGCTCCCACCTCCACAATGGCTATATGATGAAATATGATAAAAAGTGAATTCTCTTGGGGGACTAAAGACAATATAAATGAAAAATGATAATGAAAACATAAAAGGGATGTTTTACCACTCAAATGTGAAGCTCTTGTTGAACTGATGTAGTTATACCAATCTCATACAAGAAGGATGAAGGAGTATCCTTATGATCTTGCAAGTGTTAGTGCATATGATAATGATAATAAATAAGAAACATCTTACAATAAATGAACATGTTTTTTTTGTTAGGTTAAAGACTATAATTTCTTGTAATTATATTGATTATCTTGTTCTTTACTTGCTTTTGATGTTGCTAATTTCTTTAGAGTTTCTAGAGAGAGATTGAGATTCATTAAAATTGATTAGGGTTTAAAAAGGAGGAACAAATTATATATATTCAAATCTAAACATATTTCAAATTATCCATTTTGATAGGCTCACAAATAAATTTAAAATCTTAAACATATTTTTTTATTAAGAGGGGTAAATGCTTTTGACCCGAAGCTATGAACCAGTGAGGTCACAAATTGGGGACCTCATCCCCAATATAAATTCTAAAAAATTACACCCCAATGGGATTTGAACCTTGATGGCAAGAATAACAACACAACAACTTAACCATCACACCATGCCACTATTAGAAAAATATTAAACATATTGAGGCTAATAATCAAATTTGAATTTTTAGGCATAAATAGATAGGACAAGGATGCTAGGTACCTGGGTCCAGGCAATTTTTGCTCTTTGAAAGTCCCAAATTAAGGATTTACTTAATTTTATCAAAAAAATAACAAAATGGGTGCATCACAAACACAATTAGATACATACACTTAAGAGGATGTCAAACCTGGTGTGAAATTGTCAAGGGTGATAATTTACAACACTATATAACATACTTGATCTAATTTAACAATACAATTATACTATATACAAATTTATATAGTATATTCTATCTTAAAATGTGTGTTATACCATCATATGATATGGGTATTACCTAAAATATAGGTTAAAGAGCCAACATGAAATATGCACCTTCACTTAATAAGAGAAAAGTAACTTCTTGAAACAAACACAACATTATGTTTAATATCATTCTTAAAAATGTGACATGTCCCTCATAGAATATGTTGTCCTTAACATTCATTGATTGTAAAAAATTGAATCCTTTATGTTTTCTAAAATCTCTTGGACCTCTAGTTCTAATTGTATTCTCTCCATCTCACCAATATGTTCTAAATAAAATTCACTAAGAATCACATTATGCTTAGAAAATAAATTCTTTGCAAATAATTCCTTTCTTTATTAAGGAGACTCATTTCTACTACACATTTATTCTCTTCTTCCTTTACCAAGAAACTAAAAGGAAATAGTAGGCGTCACATTTGACCTAGTGAAACATAATAAAATAATTATGTTTAATATTTTATTTTGTTAATAGATAAATGTAGATTATACCTTTTTATATCAAAGTATCCACTTTGATTTCCACATGTGCATAATGCCTAGATTCAACATAGTCGAGTCCATCTTGTTATTGAAGTCCATGAAAACACCAAACAATATTCTTTTGTTGCACATAATAATAGGATTATGGGTGCAACCACTTCTATACTTAGAAATAACATGAGAAACTACATTTCTCTAATTCTCATAAGTCAAATGCACAACCTACGACCCCATACTAGCTTAGAGAATTAGTAGACACCTTGTCAAAAAAAGTGGCATATATTAGATCTTCATCCCATAGGCACACTAACAAAAAATTTTGAAAGTCATCCTAGAACCAAACTTTCAACTAGAAAGCAACATCTAGGAATGACTTGCAATGTAGGTAAGTCTAGGAAGCACATTACTATCCACTCCTTCACTAACTATCACTACAACTTGTGATGGTTTTTGCTCCTTATTAGCTAAGATGCACCCCAAGTACCTTTCATTATCTCTTCCACTATGAAACCATAGCCTCTATTATGAAATCTAGATAATATATTTTAGACTATTTTATAGTAGCAATTGGATCCTTCAAAAAAATTCATGATAGTAATTAGGCATTTAATAAAATATGTATTAGAAAGGGTAAGAAAAGATAATATGGGAATTTTTCAAGAATATAGAGGGGAATATCTCTAGTACCCTAAATTTTTTCCATCCTAAAATCCTATCATCAACCATTATAATATCTTGATGAGCATAACATTCCTTTTTGTTCCCGAAATTTCTCTCTATCCTTTATGTTTTGATGGATGTCCATACCCTATCCCTGTCGCCAACAAACTTGTGTCAATCTAATTTAATGGTTAATTCCTACATATTCTTCATTACACATGGATTTCATATTATCCTTTACTCTCTAGTTGCCTCTTTTAATTCCCCCCCTTGAATTTCCATCTTACTATCATTTAGTTAATTATTTACCTTTGTACCCATATCTAAAGGATATGATATATTTTATTTCATTAATATTCTAAAATCCACATTAGGCTCACCAAAATATTTATTCCTTAGAATAGACCCAAGAACAAATTGAATTCTATTAGAGGCTATCTATTTGTTCCCTAGGTCTCTCGATCCTTATAGGCTACATTATTTTGATGCAGTCTCTTAGGAGCCTTAAGAGAAAAAAGTACCAAACTATGAAAAATAGTTATCAAAATTTGTGATGCCTACGAATGTGTTGTTTGGACCTATAGGTAGATATGGGTTCCCTCCATAATAACCTCTCTCATCTATTTTTAACTAGACATTGTTTGACCATGCTAAGAACAAATGCATTCTTGCAAAAATCATTAGTTAAGAGAATTATATAAACATGAAATCAAACATATTTCAAATTATGTGAATTATGGGACCAAAAAAAACACACCAACATACCATGGTAGGTGAATGAATTCTGCCAGAGGCCTCTATTCATTCCCCAAGTCTCCTAATCCTTGTTGACTATGTTATTTTGGTGAAGTTTCTTAAGAATCTTGAGAGAAAAACACTGGCAAACTATGATGAATTAGTTCTTGGAATTCATGGCACCTATGAATGCTCCATCCAGACCTATAGGTAGATATGGGGTGTCTCCCTAATAACCTCTCTTGATTCTAGCCAACTAGACACCATTTAACCATGCCAAGAACAAATACATTCTTACAAAAAGTGTTAATTGAGAGCAATGCAAACATGGAAATAGGAATATTTTGCATTTCATGAGTTGTAGGGCCAAAAAAATTATGCTAACACACCATGGTGGGTATGAAAATGTTACCAAAGGAATCTATTTGATCCCCAGGTCTCCCAATCCTTGAAAACTATGTTATTTCAACATAATCTCTTAAGAGCCGTAAGAGAAAAGAATCTGCCAAACAATTCATGACATGGTATTTTCAAACTTTGTACCACCTAAAAAATGTTCTATTTGGACCTACAAGTGGATATGAGGTCCCTCCACAATGATCTCTCTTAGTTCTAGTCAATTAGACACTATTTTACCATGCCAACAATGAATGCATTGTTGCAAAAAATGTTAGTTGAGAATAATTTAAATGTGGAAACAAGAATATTTTTTGTTTCGTACATTACAGTCCAAACTAATTGCACCAATGCATTGGGATGGGTGGGTGAATGTTATCATAGGCATCTAATTTTTAATTGATTCTCCAAATCCTTGCATACTGCGTGTTATTCTAGTGTAATCTCTTAAGAGCCCTAAGAGAAAAATATACCAAATGGAGTAGTTCTCAAAATTTGTGGCACCTACAAATTTTCCTTGTAGACCTACATGTGGATGTGGGGTCCCTACATAATAACCTCTCATTTTTTGTTATCAACACTATTTCACCATGCTAACAATGAATGTATTGTTGTAAAATGCATTAATGACATTCAATGTAATCGTGCCATGGGCCATACCTTTTGTTCTTCATGTCATGGGGCCAAACCAACTATGCCAACATGTAGGAGTGGACAGGTGAATTCTAGAGAAGGTTTCATTTTGTACCTAAAGTGTCCCAATCTTTCCAGACTATAGGCTTTTGGAAAGGTGTCTTAAGAGACTTAAGAGGAAAATGTGCCAAACGTTGACTAAAAAGTTCTCAAAGTCCATGGCACCTACAAATATTTTATTTCAACTTACAACTACATGTGGAATCCCTCCATAATAATCTCTCTTGATTTTAATTGAGATAGTTAAAATAATCACTCATATTCCTTCAAGAAACCACATTAAAACTTCAATTATATTCCTTAAAACTTATAATGACTTTGTTGGCATTGACTATCATTACCTTTGTCTTGCTTCCTAAAGATGAGTCTCTCTTGTAAGTTTGATATGTATGGAGATGAAGCATAGATTAAAATGCGTTGTTACATAGAGTGGAATTGGAGAGCTTGATAGAGTGGAATTGGGGAGCTTGATATTTCAAAAGCCTTGCATAGAAATTCTACAAGTTTACAGTAATCTTTATTTTATGAGATAATACATTGAGTGTATGAATGCTTTTGGAGGAAAGGTTTTCTACTATATGAAAGTCCATTGATTTTAAATTTAAATTTTTAGAGGTAGAATTTGTGTGATACAAGATTAATCTCACATTGTTGGATTTCTTGAAATAAGAT
>VDFB02189492.1:0-28908 GCA_007258455.2 Sequoia sempervirens
TGTAGTGTAGCGAACTTAATCGCCTCTTCTTCTGCCATGGGTCTAAGAGCTAGATAGTTGTCTAACTTCTGTATCCAAGCTCTGGCTGAACTGTTGTCACTCCCATCAAAGTGTGGAAGCATAACCTTGTTGATTGCTTGATGCAAATCCCCTTGCACTACTGACCTCCTTTGTTCATAATGTCTTCCTTGTCCTTTATTCTTCCGTTTATGATCCATGAAATCATTGTAAGACATATCTATCTTAATTTCATCAGGGAGAGAATCATACTCAGCACGGCCCAATCTCAACTGTTCCACAAATGAAGAATTTTCTTCTGGCTCAGGTTGAGAGTTTACTGGTGCCAAGAAGGTGGGTTTGAATGGCCAAGAAGGAATGTATGTGCTGTTTGTAGCAGGCTGAGCAGCATGTCCATTATGCTGGTTGGTGGCACTGTGTTCTCCTCTATGTCCTGGGTTGCTCTGTGGAGTTGGGTTCTGACCCACTTTTCCCATCATGAGAGATACCATATCCATTAAGGCATCCATCTTCCTTTCGAATCTCTTTCCCGGACTTATCGATCTTTCTCTTCCTTTCCCACTATCATCTCTGTTACCACCCGATGTCCTCTCATTATCCCCCATTTCTGTTTCCTGAGAAGACTCCCAATGAGCCCTCAAAACCTCTGATGCTGTCTGTCCTTCAGGAGCCTGATGCCACTGAAACTGATTTGCAGCCTTCTTGTCTTCCCTTGCTAAGTATCTCTTTTCTCTGTCACTCATAGACAGTTTGTTTCACAGGATGGCAGGATGCGTGGCTCTGATACCACTGAAATATTCCGAGCCAATTTTTTCAATTTTCAATTACAATAAGCAGAGCAATTACACAATCGTTAGGGTTAGCACTTAAACCAAACGATGCAGAATTCAACTCTAACCAAGAATGTACACCGGGATCCCGAGTTGGGCAAGGTGTGAGCATATGGTCAGAGGATCTCAATGCAATGCTGAATAGGAACTCTAACCAAGAATGCGCCGGATGACGACGAGCATATGGTCAGAGGATCTTAATTGAAATGCTTATACAAAGAACTCTAACCAAGAATGCGTCGGATGACGACGAGCATATGGTCAGAGGGTCTTAATTGAAATGCTGATACAAAGAACTCTAACCAAGAATGCGTCGGAGAACGACGAGCATGTGGTCAGAGGATCCCTACCAACTAATATGCTGAAAATAACTCGACGTCAAGAATGTGCTTTCCAACCCGAGATGGAATTGGAGCTACCATATGACGGAGATGCTAAGTATTACAATGCAATAAGTAGAAAAGATAAGATTGCTGACAGTACTACTGTTCAACTTACAATATGAAAGAGATTGCCTGCCAAGAGCATAGGATTATAACAAATTTGCGTTGCATCATATAAGAGGACTCTCCTTTGCTTAACAAGAATGCCAAGACCAATAACTTCACTCAAAGACCAAACTGATGATTCTGATTTAGACAGACCTGCACTTTAAAATATATAACCAGCAACCTAACACCACACTAAAATGATCATATCTCTCTCACAACTCATCCTATTGATGTGAAACCAAATGCAATATACCCTAATGATGAAGGCAACCAAGTTAAAACACTGAAAACTAATCCAAAGATCCCATATTATTTATGCATGAATTTCAAGGCAATGTCAAATGGTACGGCCCTCAAGGAAGGGCGATTTGCCTTAAAAAATTCAAGACTTCATTAAAAAATCTGCAACTTAGAGGAAAGGGTCACCCCTCACAAACAAAGAGATAAATGCAATACCCAGAATGATTCTTTTTGTATTTTTTGACTTATGAATAAAAACAACAATCTGCTGTAAAGAAGAGACAATTCCAGAATTTCACTAATATGCATAAACTGAACTACAAAGCCACACAACTACTACAATGCAGAAATCACACTACAAATCACTCAATCTACCACTACCTCATCACTAGTCGCTATCTCTCAAGCGAGAAGCAATGCCAAGCTAGGAGGCATACATTCCTCGAAGCAGTCCCAATACCATTCCGGCAGCATAACTTTCCTGTAGACAAAAGATAACCAAGTGAAGACCCAAGGCGTCCTTTTATAATTTGTGAAGACCCTTCCAGAAGCTTCAAGAAACCCTAATTCTTTTCCCTCCAAGAAAAGGCGTCACTTTCTTCAAGGCTTCAATTTTGACTTTAATGAAATTCATCTCTTCAATATAGGCGTCCAACTTAAAGCTTTTAATTTGACCTTAATAATTATAAAATTACCTCAATGAGGCGCCACCCCTTAAATACCACCTTTTAATACAACATTAAGTTATGAGATTAGGCCAAGGGGGTAATATAACATTAAAATATAATGTTATTTAAATGAAATGAACTTATCTCTCCGAAAATGCATCCCAAGGCCAAAATTGAACAAACCAACTGAGTCGACTGAAGAGGAAAGCCAACTGTGCCGAGAACGACAAGACCACTGCCAGAAATAGAATTTACTAAAAATAGTAAATTCCTGAAGGTGCTCGGAATGCCAAGAAAACACACCACTGCGAAGCTCTCTAAAAACCCAGAAAGAATCCGCCATTCAATCATCAATTCAATGAAAGCAAAAGCAATCTTAAAAACACGAACCCTAATTTCACCTTTCCAAGTAGCCTACCGGGTCTCCTAGGGAATAGCCAACACCAACCAAAAAAATCATGCCAGAAGGACATTGTAATGTCCCCGCTTTGCAGTTTGATTTAATTAATCTAATTAATTAAGTTGTCCAAAATAATGATTATTTTATGAGGATGACTAATTGATTATTTTAATTAAATTAAAAAGTGGTATTAAGTTAATTATTTATAAAGTTATCAAATAAATAAGATAACTTTATATTTAATTAATTTAATAAAGTGACTTAAATAAAATAATATATCATAAAGTCACTTAATAAAAATAAAATAATATTCTGGAAGCTTCTAGATTTTGGGCCGACCTCTTGGTGAAAAAGAATAAATAGGTGAGGCCAGCCATTGTTTCATCATCCAGAAATTGATGTTTGTTTGATGTGATTATTTGGTGGAGCAGCCAGCTAGGGTTTCAGCCATTGGAGGACCTTTGGGGACGAAAACCCTCATTGGTTACGCAATTTTGAGGCTATGAGATACCAGTTGAATTATTGCTGATTGTGGGCTTTACTTCAAAAGTCCAATCTTGAGCTTCACTATGGAGATTATTTGAGTACAATAGCTGATGTATTATTGTACTTGCAACAGCTGATGTATTGTTGCTTTGAAGTTATTTCAGCAGCTGATGTATTGCTGAGATTGATCACTTCATTGGGCCAATTTTGAAGACTATTATTATAGGAGCTGATTTGCATTGAAGAGTAGTATTTGTGGCATCGATTATTTGAAGGAAAGGACAGATTTCAGTTGGGCAAATTCTGAAGCTAAGTCTGAAAGCAAACAGGGACGCCATTGGAGACCTCTTTTTATTCATTAGAGCTCATATATGCATCGATTCTTCTTGGAGATTGAGGCGCTTCCTTCCTTGGTCATTGCTGATGGTGTTTGGAGTTATTGAGGGCTTGGATTCATTGCAAATTATTTTATTTCTTCATTCATATCAGAACAGGGGTGATTTCTTCAAAAATTCGATTTGGCTTTCCAAGGTCTTCAACACACAAGATATTTATTGCTTCTTCATTGGAAATTCAAGGCGCCATCAAGCTTCAGGTTCCATTGTGTTCTTTCATGATATTTCATGTTATTTAGATGCATTTTAGATGGTACTACTGTAGGTGACAGTTTATATCAGACTTAAGTATTTATTCATATGTAAGCCAAGAGTCTTGGCCATTTCATCTTCATTGTAGAAGGCTGCTTTGTCAATAATAAATCTGAAGTTGGGAGTTCTCTATTGCATTCTTGTCTATTTGAAAGTTTAATAGGATGTATGCCAACTGTTTGACATAATGCCTATTGGCTGTAGCTGCATATTTAGCTCATGAAACTTCATCTATTGCATTTGAAAATACAAAAAGAAATCTGCATTGCATCTAGGATATTGTCTAAACATCATAGAAGTCTTTTGCAAGTAGTAAATACATTGGATATCATTGGGAAAACGTTTATGCACTCAGACCAGCAAGTTACAAGGTTGCACATGAATTGTTTGACAAAATTACAAACAGCAAATTGGGGAAAATTGTGATCAGTTTGAGCAAGGCTCATTACAGTGGTATCAGAGCCATTGTCTTGCCATCCTGTTGGGTGAGTTTTTCAGCTGCAAATCAGAAGTTTCAGTTATAAGCATGGCTTCAACAAGTGAAAGAGTTTTGGAAGAAAGAATTTACAGTGTAGGGAAGAAATTAGAACATCCATCTCAGCAAAAGGAGGTTCTTCTAAGCACTTTGGAGGAGTTAGAGACTTGTCTATGCATAGTTGATCAATCACATTCTGATATTATGGAACTAGCTTTGTCTCCAGCAGTGCATTGCTTGGTTAAGCCACAACTTATGAGACATCATGATGAGGTGGTAAGACTTGCAGCCATCTCTTGCATTAGTGAAATTATGAGGATAACAGCTCCTATTGATCCTTATGACAGCCATATTATGAAAGAGGTACTTCAGATCATGGTGGCAAGTTTCAAAGGTTTGGATGACATCAAAAACCCTTATTTTTCTAAGAGGGTAAAACTACTTGAAGTATTTGCAAAGTTCAGATTTGAAAACATTATGTTATCCATGGATTGTGTTGATGACATTCGCAAGATGTTTCATATATTTTGGAATGTTATCGATGAGGTTCATCCTAGTAGCGTGCTCACTTCAATGCAATCCATCATGTCTTCAGTTTTGTATGAGGATGATGTTATTTCTAAGCTCGTGACAAATGACCTATGGGCTGTTTGGAAAGGTGAGCAAGATGTGTCACCCATGGCACATGAGTTGTTGAGAAGTTTAGTTGAACAATGTAAGGATAATGATACTTCACCTATGCTTTCATCTTCTTTTCAAGAGGATAGCATGCAATCATCCGATGTTTCAATTGAGCAAGATGATGATGAGGACAGGAAGCAACATGAGTCCTCTCGTTTTCAGACACCTATTCAAGACACTGCTGATTTGACAGATAGAATTGGTGTTGACCTACTTGCAAATCGACATGAGAGCATTCAGGACTTTGCGGAAAAAGAATATCAGGCACAGTTAGAGGCTTCTTCATGTGAGGTTGAAGCTAGAGATACTCCGCATGGTCTACACAGTTTGAGGAACCAGCTAAAGGTGAATGAGGATGGGATCGTGGCAGCTCTATCTTATCATGACAGGATGCATAAGATGATTGAAAATCACCTTTGGGAAGTTCAGCTTGAGAGAAGACAAAAGGGAGTTGCAGCAGAGTCTTCTCATGATAGCTTGCAAGTGATCAAAGAAGGCATCGGAGCGATGAAATCAAGTTATTTACACCTTCTTTCAGACCGTGACCACCTTCTTAACCTTGTTGGGATCTATTCAGATGCCTTGATGAGGAAAGAGGAGGAAGTTGATATGCTTTCTCAGGAGCTTATGGTCACTAGGGATTCTTTGGTGAGAACTCAGTTAGCACTTCAGGATTCAGAGCATTCCTTCCGGGTAGCCAGGACACTTGTAGATGATAGCAGTATGAGTTCACCTAGTGTTCACACTCAGGATACAGATGCAGTGTTAGGTGGTGGTGTAGACACATTAGTGTCGGTGGCAAATTCAGGTGCTAGTGGAGTTCTGAGTACTAGTATCTTCTTCGGTACTCTAGAGGCTAACATTGGTCAGTTGAATCAGAAGGAGATGATTCCTTCTAGGACTTGCACGTTGGGTTTTGGTATTGATTCAGCACCTTGCCAGGCAATAGATAGCATCCATGATGAGGGCGAGACTGTAGATGACATTCATGGTGATGTTGTTGCACAACCAACTCATCCTATTATGAGTTATGAGCCTTCTTCTGAGGATGGCAATAATGGATGGAATACACTTGATCATTCGGGTATTTCATTAGCTCAGTCAGGAGAGTTTCACCTCGATTGCATCTTGAGGTATGCTCATTAGTTTGATTTCAGCCCACATGTTCAGGATTTGACGATGACTTTGATGACACAGAGAGGTGGGTGGAATAAGGAGTGTTCTAATCGGCTTGGATATTATTTGTTTCCAACCTCGAATGATGATTCCGAGTTTGGCAGGTCTTCTACTTTGCTCTCTCATAATGATTATCATTTGATTTAGGACTCGGAGACTTGCAGTGTTTGGGAGACATGGGGGATTAGAGTGGCACAACAGGAAGCAATAGGTAATGGCTTTCCAATCATGTGGTTGCATCAGATTCACTATCACAATTTTGGGAATGAGTTGATTCAGCAGATTGTGCGAGTGTTGGTGTTACCGGCGTTGTTTAATGATGACAGGGACATTATGCAGTTCTTCTTGTGGGATCCAGGTGGTGAATTGCTTGAGGACAAGCAATTTCAAGAGGGGCGGACTGTAATGTCCCCGTTTTGGAGGTAGTTTGATTTAATTAATCTAATTAATTAAGTTGTCCAAAATAATGATTATTTTCTGAGGATGACTAATTGATTATTTTAATTAAATTAAAAAGTGGTATTAAGTTAATTATTTATAAAGTTATCAAATAAATAAATATTAAAAGGTAACTTTATATTTAATTAATTTAATAAAGTGACTTAAATAAAATAATATATCATAAAGTCACTTAATAAAAATAAAATAATATTCTGGAAGCTTCTAGATTTTGGGCCGACCTCTTGGTGAAAAAGAATAAATAGGTGAGGCCAGCCATTGTTTCATCATCCAGGAATTGATTGTTTGAATTGATGACTTTTTTTGGTGGAGAAGCCAGCTAGGGTTTCAGCCATTGGAGGACCTTTGGGGACGAAAACCCTCATTGGTTACGCAATTTTGAGGCTGTGAGATACCAGCTGAATTATTGCTGATTGTGGGCTTTACTTCAGAAGTCCAATCTTGAGCTTCACTGTGGAGATTATTTGAGTACAATAGCTGATGTATTATTGTACTTGCAACAGCTGATGTATTGTTGCTTTGAAGTTATTTCAGCAGTTGATGTATTGCTGAGATTGATCACTTCATTGGGCAAAATTTGTGGCCAAGGGCCAATTTTGAAGACTATTATTATAGGAGCTGATTTGCATTGAAGAGTAGTATTTGTGGCATCGATTATTTGAAGGAAAGGACAGATTTCAGTTGGGCAAATTCTGAAGCTAAGTCTGAAGCAAACAGGACGCCATTGGAGACCTCTTTTTATTCATTAGAGCTCATATATGCATCGATTCTTCTTGGAGATTGAGGCGCTTCCTTCCTTGGTCATTGCTGATGGTGTTTGGAGTTATTGAGGGCTTGGATTCATTGCAAATTATTTTATTTCTTCATTCATATCAGAACAGGGGCGATTTCTTCAAAAATTCGATTTGGCTTTCCAAGGTCTTCAACACACAAGATATTTATTGCTTCTTCATTGGAAATTCAAGGCGCCATCAAGCTTCAGGTTCCATTGTGTTATTTCATGATATTTCATGTTATTTAGATGCATTTTAGATGGTACTGCTGTAGGTGACAGTTTATATCAGACTTAAGTATTTATTCATATGTAAGCCAAGAGTCTTGGCCATTTCATCTTCATTGTAGAAGGTTGCATTGTCAATAATAAATCTGAAGTTGGGAGTTCTCTATTGCATTCTTGTCTATTTGAAAGTTTAAGAGGATGTATGCCAACTGTTTGACATAATGCCTATTGGCTGTAGCTGCATATTTAGCTCATGAAACTTCATCTATTGCATTTGAAAATACAAAAAGAAATCTGCATTGCATCTAGGATATTGTCTAAACATCATAGAAGTCTTTTGCAAGTAGTAAATACATTGGATATCATTGGGAAAACGTTTATGCACTCAGACCAGCAAGTTACAAGGTTGCACATGAATTGTTTGACAAAATTACAAATAGCAAATTAGGGCAAATTGTGATCAGTTTGAGCAAGGCTCATTACAATATGTCATACTCATATATTAATAATAAATATCATATATGTCTCTCTAGTCATGATTGAATGATTCAAATGAAGATCATTACAACTATTCATCAATCATCAAAAGCTTCTAGATCATCATCATTTGGTTCAACATTATTTGAACCACAAGCAAATGCATTGCCAGTGCCACTTGTAGTAGCTGCATCATGTGAAAGAGTCTCAGCATCATCATCATCATCATCATCATCATCTATAGTGACTCTAGCAAGCTCTGTAATAGATGCATCCAAGTTGGCACACTCAGGGGTCATGTCCCAATTCTTCATTGAACCATCCTTGTACTCATCTTGCTTATGTGATAGAAGACGCAAGTTGGAATGGACATAAACCAAGTCTTCTGCTTTTTTTGCAGCCAACCGGTTACGCTTCACTGAGTGGATATAGGAGTATGTACTCCAATTTCGTTCAGCCGAAGAAGAACTTGCAACCTATTGAAATTGGAGAGAAAACCAAAATAACTTAGAAATAAAAAATGCAAAATAAATTAAATAATGGTAAGTAGTACTACTAAACTTAAAGTCTACAATACAAATGTTAAATAAAAAAAATTAAAAAATAAAAATTACTTGTGATAGAATCTTGATTGCAAGAGGTTGGAGGAACATAAAATCTTGCCCATGGAGGTACCACCATGTACAAGCATCTACTTTGTATTGGTCTTGAGTAGCACAAGGACTAAGTGTTCGTCCTGTGATGAACAAGCCAAACTCTTTCCTAACATTTTCCACCACTTCTGGATCTATGAAGAGTCTTTTGAATGCTTGCTTGTACCCATTAGCAACTTCACTATCTCTATATGGTGGAGTTCTCCCTGGCAAAGCAAGTATCTGTGAACTATAGTATTTGGGAGATAATGCATATGCAAGGAGATGCAATGGTGTGTTCATCTTGTCCCAACGGTGGTGAATGATTTTTTCAACTCTATGAAAAAATGTTTCTTGGGGGTCATTCTCTTTTCCTGCTATGATCACCTTTATTTTTTCTATCATGGAGTCAATACCATCATAGATTTCCCCCAAACATGGTCGATCTGTATCAGCAAACCTAATCATACTCATGATAGGCTCGGTGAATCTCAACACATAGGCCACACGATCCCACCAAATGTCATCTAGGATCAATGACTTGACCTTTTGGGCCCTCTCTGAATTTGATGTTTTCCAAATACTCCATTGGTTGCTAATAACCATGGCACCCAATGCCTCTTTCACCTTCACAAGTCGTCTCAAAACGATTGTGTGTGATGCAAATCGGGTCTCGGCAACCTAGGGTTAATAATAATAACACATTAAAATATAAATCCATAAAATTAAAAAATAAATTACATAATTGATAAATGATAATTAAATTAAATTTACCTTCAACAATTCCAATCTCGAGAAAGTCCTGAAGATGCTTTGTGACATATGGTGGTTTGTCACAAACATTTGGATCTCCTCAGCCTCTTGGTATATATCTTTCACCCATTCTATTTGAGTGCCAATTGCTTGCATCACCAAGTTAAGGGAGTGTACAGTGCATGGTGTCCAAAAAATGTGTTCATACCTTTGCTCAACCAAAATACCTGCAGCCCTGCAATTTTTTGCATTGTCTGTAATGACTTGAACAACATTTTCCGGACCCACCATCTCTATGGACTCAATGAGGATTTTTGAAATGAATTCTGCATCCTTGATTTGCCCCTCACAATCAACTGCCTTCAAAAACATAGCCCCTTTTGGGGACACTGCAATAACATTTATCAAAGGTCGGTTTTTGCAATCCTTCCATCCATCGGAAACAATAGACATTCCTGTTTCAACCCAAGAATCCCTAATTGGTTTGAGTGATGTCTCTACATGATTTTTTTCTTTTACTAATAAGGTGGTGCGCACTTTTTCATACCCAGGAGATTTGAAACCTGAAGGTGCAGTATTGATTGCCTCCACCATTTCACGCCAATATGGTGATCTCACCAAGTTGAAAGGAAGACCATTGGCATAAATGCAACGTGCAATTTTTTCCTCTGCGATGTCTCTTGCTTCATTTTGAAATGCCCTATCCAATGGTCCTCTTTTGCGGGAAGAAATGGGGTCTTCTACTTGGACAGAGGGTGTCTCCAAGAAAGGATGTTGAGAGGCCACTGCTGAATCTGTAGGCAAAGTCATTGATTTTTTCTTTGCTAAAGGATGGTTTCTTAATTTTGTTCTTTCAGCCATAGCATCAGCTTCTTCTTGTTCAACAATGTATTTCATAATTTTATCCTTTGACAACCCCTTCTTATTTGGCCCTCCACATACTCTAATCCCTTGCCCACCTTGTCCACAAAGGTGAAATCTCACTCGACTATATGAGCTCTTAAATTGGATTTTACACTCATCACAAATCCAAACAAATGCCCCACCTCCTGGAAGCTGTTCAACCATCGTAGTATGATGCCATAAAGGAGATGCTGCATCAATTTTAAACTTTTGGTTTTTACCAGCAGTAACACCCACTGAACTTGAACTTGTAGCCATTTGAACTTTGATTTTGCTATTATAAGAAATATAAAGTATTGAACAAATTACAAAATGAACACTAAAACACATTGAAACAAATAGCAAATCTTATTTCTTCTTTTCTAAAAAAAAAAATTGAAAAAAAAAAAATTCTTCAAAAACTTGAAAAAATCTTCAAAAACTTGAAAGAATCCATCATAAACTTGAAAAAATGAGTTAAAATGCATACCTTAAGTGATTAGATCTCTTTTGTGCAAGCTATCCTCACTTTCTTTTGCACTTGATCAATCTCCTTCAAAAACTTAGCAACTGCAAAATGAGAAAAATGGAGGGCAAAATGTGTTTGTGAGAGCAATGAAATGACAAAGGAGTGATAGAGTCATATTGTAAAGGCGTTTTAGGGTTTTGGGCACTTTAAGTGCTTTAAAAAGTTGATTTTTTGTTTTTAGCGCCCAAAGTCATGGGTGTTTGGGCACGCGCGGGCACGGTGGGAGCACCCAGCCACTTGTGGGTTCTCTGTGGGTCCTTGGAGCAGACCCACAGAGAACCCATAGTGGCTGGGCCTCCTGGGCACTCCCAGCCACTCCCTAGGAAGAACCGTCCCCAAGCGGCTCTGGAGGCCCGGGCATGCAGGGCAAAGGAGAGAACAGGTAACATAGTTCTAATCTAATCATGCTTCTAGGCTGCATATATATATATATATTTGATTTTTACATGTTTTTTGTACGAATGGACCCAAATCTAGCCGAACCCGCGAACCAAACCCCCAAAGCCGAACCTGAACCGACAACTTAGGTACAATCCATAAGGGTGCTGCAGTTCCTGATGATGAAGCTCCAACATTATGCTGACTCCTAAATTGATTCAACTGCTCCTCATCAAATACTTCAGCCATTCTAAAGACATCAATGTCTTCCTCATCAAGTGGCTCCTTTGCATCCGTGAGCCATTCCTATCAACGTACTAGAACAGTACAACTATTGGTTAGGAATCCTCAACTACTTTGATGAGTTTCATGGGAAAAATAAAAAGACATTTTTTTACAGAAGTGGAAAAAAATGCTGTATATCTTAAAGTTTTATTATTATTAGAATTTAAAAGTTATTATTATTGTTTAAAAAAATCTATTAGCATTTTAAGTTTTATTTATTATTAAAATTAAAAATAAATTAAAAATAGTAAAATATTAAAAAACATTAGAATCATTAAAAAACTTAAAATACCTAGATTTCTGCTGTTTTGATTGAAGAGTTGTTGATTAATGCCCTTGATTCTGTGTGGAATCCTCCAGTGTTGCTTGTTGCAGAAGATATCAGACTCTAAATGGCAAAAACAGTGCCTAGGAAACCCTAAATGCAAATATTCATCTACTGCAGAAGCAGTTGAAATGAGAGAAAAAATTGCAGTTCCCTCTCTTTTATGTTAAAAATTGGAATGGAGCACATTAAATCAAAAAAATGGAAAACTGGATATGGTTGAAATATATTGGCCAAAATGTCTGAATATATTATGGGGAAAATATTGCTCAACACATTTTTTCAGGAAATATTGTGAGATTTTTGTTTAAAAAGCAGTAAGATTGAGAGATTTGATATCTTGCAAGTTTTTGTCTCGATCTGCTACAATGGTTATATGTCGATATCCACACACACCATGGAACAACATGCATTTGGTCTCTTATTTCAGGCTACCACTCACAAACCACTCTTGAAATGCAAATATGGTTGGAAGCAATATAGGAACTTTCTTCCTAATACCACGTGATATTCTCATATGGGGCCCAACTTCTTTTGGTTATTGTTTGGCCAAGTAGGTTTATATCTAGTTGAAATTTTGGTCTAATACACTTCATGCTTGACCTTTTAAACAAGTATACATAGATCCCATATAAGTAAGGTACTAACAATTTGAAATTCAAAAGGCTTAATAACACTTTCTTGACTAGGAAATATTTAACAATCTCATTGATGCAGTCATGGATGGGAGGGGAGGAGGAGGGGGAGCCCAAGGGAAGGGGGGAGGTGGAAGGGTCCAAAGAAAGGAGTATCCAACTGTGCACCTGAGAGTTAACATAGCGGAATTGTCATCGAATATAAAATAATTTTCTCATTGATTTGAAATAATAAAATGATTACAATATACTCATTGGTCTGCCACATGCAGATTATAGATTGACTCACAGACTTCCACAAACTTATTACAAGCTTACATGCAAATATGACAATAAAACTTAAGAACAAGACCCAAACTTAGACTTATAACTCTTAATTTGTTCTTCCTAACCTAATTGACTTCCCTTCCTCCGCTTGAAGATATATCTATATATATATGAGTTCCAACTCAAGGAGTGATTTGTGTCGACCCAAGGTGTTCCAAAACTTGATGCTCTATGAAGCGTGTAGGTCGGCCTAAATCCTATGATGAGGTTCAATGAATTAATGAAGATTGATGCGGTTGCAATTGGAGGTTGTTATGGTCATGTGATGCCTCATGATAGGTCAGGTTTGATGCCGCAAGGTACAAAAGGTCTCTTCAAACTTCACTTGATGAACTCTGTGTTGCCTGCTTTGCTCCACGATCTCCTAACAACGATAACTTTCTGAAATATGATCCAAGTATCTTGAAATTTGAATATGCTTTGCGTGAGTTGTTGCAAATGCCATTTTCTCTAGTTCTACTGTGGGCCAAATTGATGTAATGCTGTGAAATATGGTAAGGTTCTTTGGGATGCTCCTGCTTCAGACACCTAGGGTTATTTGAAAAGTGAGTCTTGCACTTTGTCGGTTCTAGAGGAAATCCAAGGCATTCCATTTCAGCTTGTGAAATCCATGATGAGTCTTCTACTAGCCTTCCTTTCCACTTGACTAGGTGTTCCTCATACTATCTGTTCTTGGTGCTACGCCCAATTATATTGTCCAAGATCTACTCTATTTGCTCGTTGTTGTTGTGGTAGTTTTTCTTTGAAAGATACTTCCATGGCGTCACTGCTCAACTGTCCCTCATGATACTGGTGAAGATCTGCAATGTTGAATATAGGTGATATGCCTATTGCCTTTGGTAACTCTACCTCATAGGCATTTCTTGAATCAAACTTTTCAAGAATCCTACATGGACCAAACTTCTTAATTTTTAGCTGCTTGTATGTGCCTATTGGAAATCTCTCCTTAAGATAAACCATAACTTTATCCCCAATTGCAAATTCCTTATGTCTTCTTTTTTCATCTGCTTGTTCTTTGTATTTATTGTTCATAGTCTCCAAATGTTCTTTGACTTGGTTATGTATTGTTTCCATATATCTTGCAAATTCTTGTGCTTTCACAGTCCTTTTATCTTCCTTATTGATGTCTTTGAGTTCTGCTACTCTAGGATGCAGTCCAATTACTATCTTGAATGGTGTTTTCCTTATAATTCTATTTACTGAGTTATTGTATGCAAACTCTGCTTGCAATAGAATCATGTCCCAATTTCATGTCTTTTCTCCTACTAGACACCTCAACAAGTTACCTAAACTCTTGTTTACTACCTATGTCTGTCTATTAGTTTTTGGATGAAGTGTTGAAATGAACTTTAGGTTTGTCCTCATCTTTTTCCACAATGTCCTTCAAAAATATCCTGTGAACTTGGTGTCCCTATCTGAAACTATGCTCTCTGATGATCCATGCAGTCTCACAATCTCCCTAAAAAATAGGTAAGTAACATGCACAACATCATTTGTTTTCTTACAAGGGATGGAATGTGCCATCTTAGAAAATCGGTCCACTACTACAAATATGGAATCATGTCCTCTCTGTGTTCTTGGTAAACCTAATATGAAATCCATGATCATATCCTGCCAAGGTCTTTTTGGTGCCATCAAAGTTGGGTACAATTCTATGCTTTGACTACTCCCTTTTGCAGCTTGACAAATCCTGCACTCTTGAAAAAATTTCCTTACATCTTTATAAATTTGAGGCCAAAAGTAATGTTCACTTACCAAAGCCATTGTCTTGTCAATGCCAAAGTGTCCTGCTAATTCACCACTATGTTTCTCTTTAATCAAATTCTCCTGCATTGAGCTCCTAGAAATGCATAGTTGATTTCCTTTGAATAACATACCATCTTGGATGAAATAGTCCAACCACTAGCTTCTATCTGTCAGTACTAGTTCTCTACATGCCTTCCATGCTTTTGCAAAATCTAGATCATCCTCACATAGGTGCATCAAATCTTCAAATCCCATCACTGCTACCTTCATCATGTCATGTTGACTCTTTTTTCGAACCTTCCTAGTCTATTCCATCCCTCTTTGATGATGTCATGCTGATGTTGTCTCTTGTTGACGTCATTTACGGAGCTTTGCATCTGAACCGGGCATATTGATAAAGTGCGGATTTAGTTGTTTTCTCCGCTAGTCCACTTGGAGCTTGAAATCCCGCAAGATCCCGATGGGGCCTTCCAACCTGCATGAATTTTTTTGAAGACCGAAATGCTATGTGGTTGGTTTGTGGATAGTTTGATATGAATCAGATGAATTTCTTGAAGGCGTAGATGCACTTGAAAGTGATCTTTCCTCATGAGACCGATAAGGGTGTTTTATCGCATATGTCGAACGCAACCCATTTTTCCACATAGTGCACTTTCAAGAGGTTTGGTGCTGATCCAATTGTGTCCAGATGACTGCAGAGGTTCCCCTTTGATCCAGTTGACCCTTGAAATCCTGCAATGCATGATTGGGTTGCAGATTGATCCAGTTGTTCCTTTTTGCGATTTTGGTTTGCAGTTGCTATTTAGTTGATGTTCATTTTTGATCAAGGTGTCGTTGGTAATTCTTTCACCAACCCAACATTGATGGCACTTTTCTATCATTGGATTTTGGTGCTCGAATTTGTTTCTCTGCAGATTTCAAATCTACCTACCACCATTGTTGCTTTTCTCCTTCATGTTGCTTCTCCCAACTGCCATAAGTTATTGCAGAACACATCTTTTGATTTGCAACGTCCATTTTGGGGGTAATCTTCCCCATGTGTTGATTTAAGTTGCTACTGTGTGCAACGATTAGGGTTATGCCTAATTGCCGTCATATGCACGATTTTGATCATTTTGAAAGAGGTTGGTCTTTTTGGTGGTTGCTAGAGGTGACATAGGTGCAACAAACTTGTCTAAGGTTTCAATTCAAGCTTGGTCTGGTTGTAGAAAGCCCATGATTTCATGGAGCATTTGAAGAGTAACACACACATACAAATATTACACGAGTATCTCCATTGCTATTTGTATTCTTCTAGGAAAGTCTTTGAATGTTGTAAAGGTTTTCCCTTGCCACATTTGTTGGTATGATTGTAACATGAAACTAGTGAATGTGTGATAGCATTCCAAATATTGCATGCCGCCTTTTGCATGTTTCAAATGGATGTATGCAGTTCAGTTTGGATTACTAAGTATGCTATCTGTATAATGTTTGTGCTTTGATGGCATATAAGCCCAAATCATCTCTTTCATGCTTCCTCCATGTTTTTCCTTCCTATTATTGTGACTCTGTAGCCCAATGGATAGGCACTGATCTCTAGTCCACCTTGCCAATCCCAAATCCATCAAATCAAACCATAACCAGTAGTATAGGAGTAGAGTAGTTTTCTATGTACACATAACCTAGTAATATAACCAGGGATCTATTTTTAGTGAGCTCAAATGAGTTCATTCTATGTGGGTTATGTGTACACAACAGTATCAGCTATATAGGGGTTATATGCAGCCATTTGTTCTTAGTCTAGTGCCAGTCTTTGGGGCTAAGACATCAAGCTAGGTTTGGCTGTCCTTGTCTCATTATTAATCAGTTTATGTGATTTCAACACCTGTTAAGGTATACCCCTGGGAACACCCTCTCTAGTCTAAGCTGAGCTCAAAGCGTAGGAGATCTAACCCACTCTTGTTGAGTTGGTTATCTCTCTACAGTATGTTGATGAGCTGATTTCACTTGCATGATGACAACATTGGCCTTGTGAGTGAGATTTTGCTCTAGGAAGTGGATCAGTGATTTTGAGACCCAACACATACAAGTGGGTTGACAAGTATTTTTAGTCAAAGGATGGAGCAATTTTCAGTTGGTGACTGTTGGAAAAGAAATTTTAGCCTTTATAGAGGCGTTTTCAGTCATAAAAATGCTCACAGTTCTTATTTGTGCAAAGAGGTTTCAATTTCGCAGATGCTGTTCCATTTTAGAGTTGTTAACTTGGGTAAAATCAGATTATAAGTTGTAATTTTCAGACTGGAACAACTGCAAGGTTGATCATTTTGAGGCCACTAAGTCTTTGGGAAATGTTGGAGAATAGTTTTAGCTGAAGGGAATGAATACTTCAGCCAATGTAGCTCTGTTTTGGGTGGAAAACTAGGTGATTCATGACTGTCATAATTTGTTTTCAGCCTGCACATATGCTGATTTGTGTCGTTTCTTGGAAGGAACAACTTATAACATCATTAATGAAGATCATCTTGAGAAGGTATGTGTTGTGGATTATGCATACTTGATGATCAAATTATTTTCTGAGCTGCCAAGAGACATCGTTGTTAATGGGGTTGAAAGCTACACTTATTGGTCCAAATTGTTTCACCTGTCAAGTTGAAAGTTGCCTAAAAATTTTCAAACCTTGGGAAGAAGACACCATTGGACTTGAGGTCAAGGAGGAACATTTGAAATGTTTGCTCACATTTTTGGTTCCAAGATGGAAAGCTTGTACTTGTGGTATGGTGAGTTACACACACTGTTTTTCTTTCAGCCCATATAATGAGAACAAGTTGTCTCTTAGAAAGGTGAACACATTTCAAAAAGTGCATAAGAATATTGTGTATAGTGGTTTTCATCAACTTCTATGGCAAGATAGGCACCATTTGATAGGAAAAGGATCTAGACTTTGTGGGCATCACGATATAGTTTAGTATATTGGTATAGTAAAGTTGGAACTTCGAAGTTTGCACTTCCTTTAAAATTCAAAGTGTAGTTTGGTTAAAGAGGTTCAATGGGGTTTGGGGCAAAAGTCGATGAGATATCTTGGGAACTTTGTTGTTTGTAGAATGAATTGATTAGTTGGAATTAATGAGTTAAATCGACATTGCTCGAGGACAAACATTTTTGGTGACAAGCAATTTTGGGGAGGATTTGTAATGTCTTTTTTTCAGTTCATTCCAACATTTTTGGAAACTCTAACTTTCTTGGAGAGCACCAACTTTATCAGATGGGTATTATGATGGTGACAGAGTTCTTGGAGCCAAGATGAGTACAATTGGTGCTTTTTGTGTGCAGACCGACATTCTGGGAACACTCCACACTTCTTGGAGAAGTTTGTCATCATGGCAAGGTGCCAATCTTCATATAGACTGATTTCTTCTGCACTGCAGGTATTAGTTGTGATCAGAATTCAAGTTTGGGGCTTTTTAATAATTTTCGTAACTTTGGTGATTGTGTGGAAAATAGTTAAATTATTAAATGATTAAATATTTAAGTTGTCGAAAAGTGGAAAATTAAAGACAACTTATATTTAATTATTTAAAAAGGTAATTAATTGAGTGTGAAGGAAAAATGTGAATATTTAATTAAAAGTTTTAATTACTTTTAGGGTTGGATGGAAAAGAATAAAAAAGGGGAATTATCGGAATGATTCATTCTATTCAATATTAATTTCCAAAAACCCTTGTGGTAGAGCTTTGGTTCAACTTCTTTCCCCAAGGATGAAAACACTTGGTCAATTTGGGAATTGGAAGATGAAAACCTTTTGGTTCTCACTATTGGCTTCATACAGAGGTCAAATTTGAGCTTACAAGGAATTACAGGTTATTACAGGTTTTAGCAGATCTAAAAGTACAAAAAACATATTTATCTATATTTTATAGGTGCTATTATTTCCACAATAAAGTATTTTATTTGCCAGTCAGTGGAATAAACCGAGCCGTACCACATAAGGAGGGCAACATCTGGATTTTTATTGCAGGTTTGGGAAATTTCAAGAGGCTGCATTGGAGACTTGAAGATTTTAAAATCATTAGTTCTAAGCTCTTGAGGTCGTCATACCTTTTTAAAAGGGTGTGCAAGTTTAAAAAGAATCATACTCTTTGTGGGGATCTAGTGGACCAGCTGCACCTCCCAAAATCACAAATATTATCTTCAAAGGGAGATCACAGCATTGAAAAAATTGGTGTTCATTGGGTTATCTTTTGACCATCCACCCCACATTGGAATTGAATATTCCATTAACACCTGGCCGCGGCCAATTCTTCAGTCAAAAGGAGTTGTAGCAGGTGAAATAAGCTGCCACCTTTATATTCTCAAGAAATCATTCATAAGTGCAGCTGATAAAAGAATTTACGTGGCCTTTACACCTGGCCGGCTCTCATGGAAGGGAGAATTTAAAGTTAAAAGGCATCTGCAGCTCCTTGGAGAGGGATGTGGGACCTAGGAAGGCTGCGATCCACTAAAAGAAAATTTAGAAATTCAAAAAGACTTGGCCACCAACTCCAAGCACAGGTTTTTGATGTTATTTAGATTCCATACAATATTATTTGAATTTAAATAATTCCTTCAGTAAAATTTTGTGAATATTTTATTCACATTCATTAGTTTAATTTTTGTTGCAATAAATGATTCCATCAGCATTTGTTTATTATATATATATATATATATATTCTGGAAAAAGTGTGGAAATTATCAAAAGGGATTTTTCAGACTTATTCTTTTCCTTTGCTGGGTGCTTTTCACTTCAGCATCAGTCATTTTCTCATATATTTGGCAGAACTTTATTGTGGTTTTTCCCTTTTAAAGATGCACGTTCCTTTGTGAACTGTTTTTCTTTAAGTTTTAGGCAAAATTTTGATTGGTTTTACATTTTAACCATGAATAAGCACACTTTTGTCTTGAAAGTTACTCTTTAGTTGCATGTGTATTTCACTTACTGTTTTTGCCACTTAAATAGACTGCTAGGCAGAGTTTTAGATTGTTTTAAGCACAAAATACTTGCCTATTCACTCAGCATCTTTCTTTATTGACCTAGGCACACTTTGTAACATCTTTTCCATCTTTTTGGGTGGAGTTTTGCTTGGTTTGAGCCACTAAAAATTGTGCCAAACTTAATGTTTTACCTTTGTCGGAAAATCACTTAACACATAACCCTGTTTTCATGTGCTTGGGTGAAGAATTTCTGGGTTGCAGCCATAAAAAAAGTACACCTCCTTGACTTGGGTGGGGATTAATCACATACTTCTCTTGTTTCTAACAGCTGTGCTGGAAGTTTGAGAGGGTTTTTCCATTGAAAAGGTGAGCCCCTCATACTTGAAATCCTTCCCTTGGGTCGCAGGCGCTGATCACTTACATAATCGCCAAGTTTTGATAATTTAGGTGGTACTTCCTATTGTTTGAGCCAATGAAAAGTGTGCCCTATTTGTTGATGTTTTGAAACACTAAAGGTGGCAGGGATTAGTGAGTTGTTTGCCACTTTATCTTCAACTTGGCACAAAAAATTAGTGACTAAAACACTTTACCCTTTGATCTCCTCCTTGAATGATGACTGAAACAAGTATTGAATCCACCTTGTTCCTTGTTCTTACTGTAGGAAAATCTGATGGCAAATCAGCAGAGCATTGTTGGACAAGTGATGCTGATGAATTGAAGTGACACTTAAGTTGATGCTGCTGATTTTGTCTTTCTTCTCTAATCTGTTTTTGAACATCATCACTGTTTATTCCTTATCAGGCTTGAGGTCATCGTCTAACCCCACAAAAACAATCAGTTGAATGACTAGGACAGGACCAACTCTTGCAAACTGACTGGGAAAAATCACTGAGGATCAACTGACAACAAACTTGACAATAGAGGTATGGAAACCAAATTTACAATAAACACCATTGCTAAAGACTGCAACTGATTTCACCATATTCAACACCAGGCCCATAGCTTCTTCAAGTCCATCAATGATTGAACTATATCTCCCTTTTACCACTTCTGCTCTTCTAACCGAGCGTACCAAATTATCACATTTGAAACTCAGCAGAGTGTGGCCACTAGTCACCTTGAGCAAACCCTTGTGATGCAAAACCACCATATGCATGGTTACCAAGTGCAAATCTTGACAGAAATTTGTTGGGTTTCACAGCCATTATTAAATCTTGCAAAACTGCATGCATCGCCATATTATCATCCCTGAACAATCCCTTTTGTGGAAGACCAATTTCTTGCTCCAATGGGCATGGCTATTGCTCCATATCAGGTGCCAAGCTCACTAGCATTTCCTCCAAACTGCACGTGATGATGAGCCCTGCTGGCTCTCAACTCAAAACCCCAATTTTTCTTAAGTCTTTAAGTGTTATTTAGTTTTTTAGAGAAAGTTTGATAGATAGAAGAGAAGGGGCGCACAGCATAAATGCATATAAAACGTAAATCTGAGTTATTTCAGGCGAATTGACAATACAGAAGATGATAAATATGCTCAACAATGGATTTAGAACTCATAAACATACCCGGAAGTGTCCAGATTATTTATTTAAGAAAGTAGTCCAGTTTGCCAGCCAAGATGGTGAAAAACTGACCAAATCTGGTGTAGAAAGCTACAGAATGCAAAATCCAGCCTGAAAACGGTGGCAGATAAAGAGTACAAGCCAAACGCCTAAAATGATGAAGAGAAACCCTCAGAAAAGAAGGCGTTTCTCCAAGAAATGCCCAAACGCCCTTGCACAAGAGCCACGCACTTCACTGCAAACAACCTGAATTCTCACTTAGAAGGTACGGCCAAGAAGTATGATGTCTGCCAGATGAAATGAAGGCGCCATCTCCCAAAACCCTCTGAAACTGATAAAGAAATCCAATAGGAAACACAGCTCAAGCCCAGTAGAACCTCTGTATGAAGCTCTCACAAACTGCACAAATTCAGCTGATCTCTCACAGCCTCAAAAGTGCTCAACACTGAAGAGTTATCGTTCTTCAATGGAAAAATTGTTCAAACCCTGATCACAGGAGAATGCACAGGAAATAGCACAAGGCAAAGTTGAAATTGTCAAAAGGTGAGTTTCTCATTGCCAGAAATGCCCTTTTATGCAAAGGCACGAATCCCAAGAAAATACACCACTTTCGGATATTAAAATCTTTTAAATAATATTTAATTCATTTCAATAGTATATGAATTAAATACTTGGGCGCACTTTATCCATTTAAGTGATTTAAAATATTAAATCACTTTTAGAGAATATTTAAGTGATTTAAAAATATAAAGTCAATTTGACTTTATAATTAAATATTAAATCAATTAATATTTAAATCACTAAAAAACCCATAACTCACTCAAAACACCATATAATCCTGTGTCGTCAGAAGCTGTCGACTCCTGCACTGCCAACACCTGCTGTGAACCAGTCACTGGGCTCTGAAAACCAGAACGATCAAACTCTCCAGAAAGTACCACTGACCCTCTAACCAATCCATAACCAATCCAGCTAGCCCACAAGGGTCCAATAAATAGGCTAACACTCTGCAAACAAGATCACGTTGAAAAGGGGGACATTACAATCCGCCCTCCCTGAAATTGCTTGACCGCAAGCAATCTCAACAACAAAGGATCAACCACTCCACCAGGATCCCAAGGATAGTGCTGTGAAATGTCCCTACAATCATCAACTGTCTTCCGCTGCTCAACACTGATCTCAACTTCACCATGCCAAAAGTGGTGAAGCCAATGCATGGGACTCATCCAAAACACAGTACCAAACCTGTCACCACCTGGATCCCAATATAAACGGTACTCACATCCATCCATCATAATAAAGTAAGAATATCGGGAAGCATCTGCAACACATCTCTGTCTGTAGCTGGAACCCATGATGTCACCATAACCTGTTAACCCATGAAACCAACCATCTAGCAATGAAACTCCTAAATCCCAACTCTGCAAATCATGCCAACTCCAAGTAGGACAACCATCGATCAATGAAGAGTCTAAGAAGATTAAATCACCAAGCAACAAGTAGATAGTTGCCAGATCGTGAGGGTCAAATGTAGAACTATCTGCACCCCTCATCATGTACTCCTCCGAAAACTCCTCTGCCAGCTTAATTTGAAATCCCAATACACTGGAAGGATCCCAAACGCAACGATCAATGCTCATGTCCAGAGTGCGAGCGATATCTAACTCGAAGAGAGGATCATCATACTGAATACCATCTACTCTAGGAAGAGAAACTGGATCGCCATCGTCATCCCATATGCAACTCCTAGATGAATGAGTCTCATGTAACTCCCAAATCTGATCAGCTGGATCATCATACTGTAGCCTGTCAATCTCAACACCATCAGATACAGAAGAGAGAAACTCACAAGGAAGCAAGTCAAACTGCTGACAAAACGTGCTCCCTAAGACTGCACGAGATAGGCTATCATCCCACATGTCTAACACGTGCATACTAGAATTGTGCATCCGAAACAGATCATGTACATGATGACTGAGAAAGAAACTGTGTAGACTCCTGACCATGTACACACTGGGAATCTCCTCAACGAGCTCTGTCTGAAATCCCGATGCACTGACGGAATCTCTGATACTATGATCAAAGCTCACCCTTAAACCAGGGTCAAGAGTAGAATCAACATCCACCTCAAAGAGCGGATTATCACAAGAAAATGTAGCATCCGCCTCATTTTCTGATTCTTCTCCATCAGTATCATAGATTGGAGCTTGCTGATCATAAAAGTCATAACTGTACTGAGGAGAGGAAAATCCCTCTTGAATCACTTTTTGTTCTCCATCCAAATCTGCACTATAGCATGAAGTTGAATCTGCATCACTCACCTCATAATCAGCAACATCATGTGTGTTGTCATCAACCTCTAAGGTATTGCTGCTATGTACCTCATAGGATGTCTCGACTGGCAAGGTAGAAGCTGCTGTTATGACAATATCCTCACACACCTCTGTTGCCAAAGTCACTGCAAGTCCATCCATAGCATGCTCACCTCTTACATGTTTTTCTCTTGGAAGAATTAGAGATCTAAGGTGCGACTCCCTTTGTTTCTTTGCTTGATCTAGCTGGCTGCAGCGTTCCTTGACCTCTTGCAAACGCTGTTTTGCTTGAGCAGCCAACATCTTTGCCTTCTTAGCCCTTTGTAGCCACCCATCACACAAAACTTGAGTTTTGTTCACATCTTCCAAGGTCTGATATATAAAATCAGACTGTTTGTGACTTGAATCCACCAAACATTCTTCAAGCTCAACATGCAAAACTTCAATGCTAATGTTAGGAGATTCCATAACATGACCATCTTTATGTACTTTATCCGTCACCTCATGATTTTGTGAAAGTAATGGACTGCTGTTCATAAAATCAGAATTGATCTCAAGGCTGATATCATCTCCGTTAGTGCTGATAATATCTTCCTGGGGTTCAACAAAACCACTATCATGGTGTAAAACTTTCTCTTCAATAGAAGTTGTCTCAAAAGATGTTGTAGAAGCCATATTTTTGTACACTTCTTCTTTCATAGTAATTGATGAAGCATCACAAGGAACCTTATCTTCATGTGGCTGTTCTAAGGCAACTGGTTTGTCTTCATACAACACTTGCTCATCCTGAAGTGTCCTGTGCCCAACATCTACTTCTATGTAAGTCTGATTTTTGTCCTCCATAAGATCAGCTGTATGCTGGTCACTAACTGCTGATTGATCCCTTTTTAACCCCAACACATCAAGGAAACTCAATTTCTTTTTGTTTTGTGATGAGCTTTGTCTTGAAATGGAGTCTTCAGACTGCTGCAAGCTACGAGCTAATCTTTGTTGTGATGGCATAGGTTTCTGCTGAATATTATTTGAAATGCTCTCTACATTTTTCTGCTCACATTTCTTTGATTTGCTTCGTTGCTTATTATAAACCATCCGATGCTCCATATATTGTTCGAAGTCTAGGTGATCTTTTATCTTATCTGGAGATGCTATATATTCCTCATAAGCAACCATTACTTCATCAACAAATTTAGAAGCCATGATAACCACTTTGCTGTTCAACCCCTGTGTGAACAGTACCTGTCAAATTTGTCCTGGTGTGACCACATAATTTTTTCTAACCCCACAAGCTGGCAGGATTAGAGCTCTGATACCACTGTGATGAGCCCTGCTGGCTCTCAACTCAAAACCCCAATTTTTCTTAAGTCTTTAAGTGTTATTTAGTTTTTTAGAGAAAGTTTGATAGACAGAAGAGAAGGGGCGCACAGCATAAATGCATATAAAATGTAAATCTGAGTTATTTCAGGCGAATTGACAATACAGAAGATGATAAATATGCTCAACAATGGATTTAGAACTCATAAACATACCCGGAAGTGTCCAGATTATTTATTTAAGAAAGTAGTCCAGTTTGCCAGCCAAGATGGTGAAAAACTGACCAAATCTGGTGTAGAAAGCTACAGAATGCAAAATCCAGCCTGAAAACGGTGGCAGATGAAGAGTACAAGCCAAACGCCTAAAATGATGAAGAGAAACCCTCAGAAAAGAAGGCGTTTCTCCAAGAAATGCCCAAACGCCCTTGTACAAGAGCCACGCACTTCACTGCAAACAACCTGAATTCTCACTTAGAAGGTACGGCCAAGAAGTATGATGTCTGCCAGATGAAATGAAGGCGCCATCTCCCAAAACCCTCTGAAACTGATAAAGAAATCCAATAGGAAACACAGTCAAGCCCAGTAGAACCTCTGTATGAAGCTCTCACAAATTGCACAAATTCAGCTGATCTCTCACAGCCTCAAAAGTGCTCAACACTGAAGAGTTATCGTTCTTCAATGGAAAAATTGTTCAAACCCTGATCACAGGAGAATGCACAGGAAATAGCACAAGGCAAAGTTGAAATTGTCAAAAGATGAGTTTCTCATTGCCAGAAATGCCCTTTTATGCAAAGGCACGAATCCCAAGAAAATACGCCACTTTTGGATATTAAAATCTTTTAAATAATATTTAATTCATTTCAATAGTATATGAATTAAATACTTGGGCGCACTTTATCCATTTAAGTGATTTAAAATATTAAATCACTTTTAGAGAATATTTAAGTGATTTAAAAATATAAAGTCAATTTGACTTTATAATTAAATATTAAATCAATTAATATTTAAATCACTAAAAACCCATAACTCACTCAAAACACCATATAATCCTATGCCGTCAGGCGGCGTCGACTCCACGCTTTAACGTGAACCCGATCAGCGGGCTCACGAAAACCGAGCGATCAAACTCTCGAGAAAGTACCACATGACCCTCTAACGAATCCATAACCAATCCGGCTAGCCCACAAGGGTCAATAAATAGGCTAACACTCTTGCAAACAAGATCCGCGTTGAAAGGGGGACATGCGCCTCTCACTTCTTACGGTACAGACCATCGCTGCCAATTTGTCTTTAAAGTCAGCCAAAATTGTTGCTCACAAACACAGTGACCCATTATCTTTAAGACTATCATTGCCCAAAATTCATTTAATTACCTTCAACATTGCTGAGTGAGAGCCATTAAATTTTTTCTTTAATTTGTGATTCAATACACTGCCCTTGTGGAGAGGGTCCCTTGAAGAACTAGAACTTCTACCTGCCATGACATAAAAGCCTAACACCAGCCATGCATGCCATACTAGCTCCACCGATGATCCTGCAAGTGGTAGCATAATACACTAGAGACATCAAAAGTCCAATTGGAGAATGTCCATTTGGAGAGCGTAATCCATCACAACAAACAAGGAACAAATGAGAAACACAAATAACAATGTAATGCCCCTTATAGGATTGTCATGGATTTTTGGGTCTATTTGTATTTATATCAATAGGACAACTCTCGCTCTTCAATATAATTAGACAAATAAGTATATATATGTGTATTAAAATGGTTATTATGGTAGTAGCAGTAATAGTGTTGATACAGATTGTGTAGATGAATTTCTTAAATGAGGACTGATGCAAGAATATTATCTTAAATGAGAAGAATAATTGCTGCTCAACGAATCCCTTTAATTACCTGCACTGAAATAATGAAGGGTTGGTGCCAAACCTCAACTGCTGTTTCTGAATTCTCCTTTGTACTTATGTGATTAATTGATGCTATTCCAGATAATGATTTCAGTCTGCACTTGGTCGATTGCTTGGCTGAGACGTCTATGATTCTCCATCCGTTTGGAATTGTCTTCCCTTTTATAACCCGATTTGCCTAAAGGTGTAATCATTTGCTTATCAAAGGACATGGTTCTTCTTAAGGGACACATCACCTTGTATATCCTAATCACTTCCTCCTCTCATTTAATCGTGGCTTTTAATTGCTATAATGATTGCTGCTGAGATTATTTGTCTTAGTAATTGATACGGTCTTCTCAATAGGAATCGATGCTATTATTGCAAATAATAAACATTATCAAATTGCCACACCCCTCTTGCAAATATAGTAATTATTTTATACTTTATTTAATTGTTATTTTATGATTAGTCTTGGGTGATTAAATGGGGGTTATTACACCGTCATGGTTGGTGATGACCAAAATCTGCGAAATGAAGGCACAGGCAGCTTAATATAATCCACATGTAGGATATATTGATACATTGGCAACTAGCAATAATGTATCTTGTAACCAACCATGGTGTCCATGTTTCTTGTATTATATTTTATATTGATTATTATGTGTCTCTTTTTATCCATTATAGTGATAATCGTAATTGTCATTATTTACAATTTTGTATTCGATAATTATAATATTATTATATATTATATGCATCTTATTCTAGTATTGTACCTATAAATTGATTTTATTGGTTTATCTTAATTATATATATTTTTAGTATTTATTATTTCATAATGATTATAATATTAAATTGTTTAGTATTTGTATTTTAATATTTATAATGTTATATATACTAATCATAATATTAATTATAATGATATTGAATGGTTAATATTTTTAAATATGTATTTTGTTATCTTAGTGTTATGATTTTGGGGACATGACAAACAAGTACTACAATTTGCCCTTGTAAACCTTTTACATGTGTACAACCATCATTTCCAATTAGGTCCTCAACCTGCTAGCTCAAAAGCTTGTGGTTTAATAATTTCAAACTTATTACTTGAAGCGAAAGGCTACCCTATCAAGGAGGTTGGTCATCATCAATGAACTTGACAAGATCCTCTCAATCAAACATATTGCAACTTTCCATAGTAGAGTAATTAGAGAGATCTATCCCTTTATTCCCTAGAAGGTCAACGACTTTATTTTGTTCTCTATAACAATGGGTGAAGGAGACTGACTCAAATCAACTTTTTCAGCTTAAGGTTTCTTCCATAATGGAGCAAAGCTTCCAATTTGGGCAATTGGCTTTTTTCAAGGTGTTGATTGTAATCAAAGAATCCCTCTCTAGTGATATTTTATGACACCCTTTAATATAAGCCATAATAAAGTTGCTAAAATTGCTTCACATTTTGCTTCATTTTTAGTTTTCTTACCCAATTTCCTCCACCCACCTTTCAAGAAAGTCCTCGAAGCATCACAAAGCACATATCTAGCTCTTGCTAGACTTGGATTGGCTTAAGAGTCACCATTGAAGTTCAGCTTCCAATACCACACTGATGCCCTCCATTTGTCATTTCTTGCTACATTCTTAGGAACTACTAACCCATTAATGAGAAGCCCAAGATTTACATTGATTGTATTGGTTCTTGGTATTTCATGTCAGACACATTTTCAAATTGATGGGCTGGCTAGTCATCCAGCTTTATATTCCCCATCATATATTTTGTGAACATTCTTTTAGTATCTCTTTCAAGTTCCTTCATCATTTAGAGCACATCTCTTCTCAAAGCTTGAATTGATCCTGGTTCATTGTTGTTGTTGGTGCCCAAGTTATCAACACCTTCACTTCTTCGTCTAGAGTTTGAAATTATTTTGATTTCACTTTCAATGTCCATTGCCTTGTTGTATGCAATATTTAAAGAAGCAAAAATCGCAAATTGTGATAAATTGTGGAACAATATATTTGCTGATTTTTTCCCTATTAAATTGCAGTTTTTTAAATAAATCGTTGACTCGCGATTTTGACTGATTTTAACCCGAGTTTTTCGCGATTAAACATGGTTTGAAGGTTCTTTCCTGCATGGTAAAATTTATGCATGATGTCAATACTTTTTTATGGATTTCAATGAGTTTTGTTTTGGATTTTAATGGGGTTTTTCACAAGGCGAAGTAGAGTTTATGTCTACATCAAAAATGCAATGGCTATGAGTCCATAGGCAAGCTGGACTAAAAATTTGGGCGTGTCCCATCACTTAATAAATTCCTTCAAACATGCATTGCCATAGTCTATAAGCCATACA
>VDFB02189495.1:0-22545 GCA_007258455.2 Sequoia sempervirens
CTATTATATTAACTTGGATATATTTTTTTAATTGCTTAGGTAGAATAAGATATTTTTTATATTATATTTTCTAGTTTTTGTGATTTTTTATCCTTATCTTCTTTAGATTTGGAAAGTTAGAAGCTATATTCTCTTTCTTTTTCCTTTCATTAACATACATGTAATTGAATTTAGATATTAGAATTGTTGAAATTCATTGTATTTGATTTTTTTATTGTAATAATATTTTATTTTTATGTAGATTCATTATTGCAAGTTCATTATTAAATTTAAAATATAGTTAAAACAGGAAAAATCAAATGCAATTTGAATTCAAATTTGGAATAATAATTTTTTTCTCTTAGTTTTATATTCTTGTAAAGTGGTTTAGAGAGTTTTCTTTTATATTTTATTGGTTGCATGCTTTTTTGAGGTAGTATACAACCTAATGGAGATTTCCACCTCATCTAGACTGGTTGAAAACCCATAGATCAATTCTTAATTCAATGAGTTTAAGAATTTACTTTAGAAGAGAAATTTACATGGCCTTAAGTATGTAGCTCAATTTCATAATAATTTTTATGCATGTAGTTGTATATTTTTTGAAATATTTTAAAAATATATGTGCTTTAGTATTTTTTTTAATTTATAAAATTTTAAATTAATAAATAAGAGGTGTTGTAAACAGGAAGACTTTTTACAAAATCACAAGCTTATGTGGTACTCCTATCAATAGGTACCTGCATATATGATATTAGTCCACAACCTATACTATCTCATGAGATCACATATTTCTCTTTAACTTAAACACATTTCACCACAAGAGCATTAGTATGTGGTTAGTCCAAAAAATAACACATATAAGTAAAACAATGTCATCAATGAAAATAGCAACCAATTAGGTCATATAATTTTTAGTTTACTCATCAACTATGGCAATTAAAGATCAAAAGTATTGATTCTATAACATTTACCATTAAAAGCATATAAGTAGTGAAAATCATTAAGTATGAGTATTTTTCAAATACTAGTGTTCTCACCTCAGTTCAAATTACATCAAGACATTCAATATTTAGTACAAAAATGAAAATGTGGAGTGTGCGGGGATGTGACAACAAAAATCTCAAACTTAGTAGTGTGTTCCCAACCTTGTAAATAATATTACCCTATTACATTTGTCAAACAATTTAAATAAAACCATATGTTCAAATATAATATTACTAGACCTACAAACATGAATAAAGAGATTAGAAAATTGAAATAGCAATGTAGACCATGTATACTTTATTGTGTTGATAGCTTGTAAGGTATAGTGCAAACAATGTTGAACCCTTAGACTAGATTTGTACCATTATTATTGTATACTTGACCCTAAGATCTACTTAGTCTATAATGAATAGACTACTACTTCTTTGAGGTTGATGATTAGACCTCTTGCTATTAGTTCAAACTCTAGACTCTTCCTCATAGAAATGAATGGCATTACATGCATAGTTATAAATGTCATCTTTTACTATGGCGATGATATGACTTTGTGTATAAGCTTTTATAGGGTTTAGTACTACATTATATAGCACCATTATATTATCAAATTAAAATATTTTTGTGATAATCATGTTTTCATACATCCTTCAAATTTAAATAAGCAATAGTCTACTATGACTTTGATAGACAAATATGATCAACACTACCAAATAAACTTCTTAATCGTCATTAAAAAGATAAAATTTTATCTTGAAAATAATAATATCTTAAATACTTGCCTAATTTTTATTTGAATAAAATGTTAATCAAATGCATTAAATTGTTCAATGATTTTACATAAACCACTCATCTACCTATCTATATTTCCATATATGCAAGCCTTAACCATACTAACGTATACCCATTCAACAAAAAATATGCTATCATATGTATAACCCTACCAATATCATGAATTTGCCAATATCATGAATTTATGTTAAGTCAACCTATCAACCTTAATCTGCTTTATGTACACTCTTAGTTTCGCCGATTAGTGGAGAATGAGACTCAAAATCAATCTGCTTTAAGCTAGCGTGGCAAGGGATATATCATATATAGATGTTTAATTTACTCTCTATGACCCTATACACTGTAATAAAGGGAATGGATCAGACGGATGCATAGCTTTTGTAGGGGAATTGAAATTAAGTTTATTCTGTATGACCCTATACATTCTACTAAGGAGAAATTCACATTCCACCTTCGATTGATACATATCTTTACTTCCTTTTAAAATCATAGAATAAGATGTTGCTGCCATTAAACGAAAAGAAGGATACAGTAACAGCGTTGAAAGTATTTTAACTTATTATCTTGTGGGAGCCCCCTCTGTCACAAATTATGATGTGCACTCTCCTCAATGGGAAATGCTAGATACAGCCGCCTCCCTTGTGCAATGAAGGTGCTCTCTCCAGGCCATAGGCCTTCCTCATCACCGATTGACCCCGCCCAGGTATGTATGCTTCTCCAATCCCCTTCTCCTTCCTCTTATATTCCCTCTACTCCTTTATTTTCTTTTCACGCATGTGGCATCACACGTCCATGCCTACCTGCCTCTAAATCATCTAAACAAATACTAGTGTTGTCTCCACGCATTACATAGGCCGATCCACGATATACCCTGCTAAAATTCTAAGAAATATTTACATATGTCATTAGTTTGTTGGAATATTAACCCTAGCTTGTAGCGTCCCGCCAATACTTGCTATATAGCGTCAATAAATTAGCCATTGCGATACCGCGGGAGACTTCCGTAGCTTTTTGTTTTATCTCAACCGCCTGACGTCACTCCAGCCAATGCCCGCTATATCGCAATCAATAAAATATTCATCGTGATATCACGGGAGACTCAGTAAAAGCTTGTTTTATTTTTTAACGCCCATGAGTTCTGAGACGTCAACTAACGCTGCCATAATATAATAATCAAAGATTTTAACCATCGCGATACGGTGAACTATGGAAGCATACTAGCCAGTGTTAAGTTTGAATATTATGAAAAGGACATTGTATTAAATACATTTTGACGGGGGAAAAATTAGTTAGGTGATTTTGAATTTAAATATTATTTTTCGTTCCCTCTCATCCGTGAAAATATTTCACGTGACTTTTTACCTGCAGCATATATTTTGTAATTGTAATTTACTTTTGAATTAAGGTGAACAGAGGAATGAGAATGTGAGCAAACAGAAAATTACGAGCAGCAGCTCTATGTGTTGAAAATAATATTTTATGTTTTAAATTTTTACTGTGTGAATTTTAATTTCCTCTGCCTCCGGCCTTCACGTGGTATCAGAGCAAGTTCGAGTATCAGAGCAAGTTTGATTATCAGAGTCAATTTGATCAAAGAAGATTATCTGGGTAAATTTCAAAAATGGCAGCAAGCACAAGCTTGACAAACCCACAAATTCCACAGTTTAATGGGAAGAATTATGAGTACTGGTCAATTACCATGAAAGCACTATTTAGCTCACAGGATATATGGGATTTAGTAGAGAATGGATTTGTAGAGCCAGCAGATGCAGTAGCATACAATGCTTTAACACAAGCAGAGAAAGACTTATTGAAGGACACAAGGAAGAAAGATTCAAAGGCTTTATTTTATCTGTTTCAAGCTGTACATGAGAGCATATTTCCAAGGATTTCAGCAGCAACAAAGTCCAAACAAGCATGGGACATACTTCAAACAGCCTATCAAGGCATGGCAAAAGTTAAAACAGTAAAGCTACAAATGTTGAGAAGAGATTTTGAAACAATTTGTATGAAGGACAATGAATCTGTAGATTCATTCTACACCCAAGTCATTGGGGTGGTTAATCAAATTAGGTCTCATGGAGAAAATCTGGAAGATACCAGAGTTGTTGAAAAGATTTTAAGGAGTTTGCCCACAAAATTTCTACCGGTTGTAGTTGCTATAGAGGAGACAAAGGATCTCTCACAGTTCTCAGTTGATGAGCTGTATGCATCTCTAATTTCTCATGAACAAAGGCTGAAAAGGTTAGCAGATACATCACTGGAGCATGCTTTCAGAACTTCGAGCTTCGATCGATCAAGGAAAGAGGCGAGAGAGGAATGAATCAAGAGGAAGAGGAAGAGGAGATTGAAAGATACAATATCAGAAAACTCAAGTGGAAGAGGGGCAACAATCAAGGTAAGCCAAAACCATCCGCGGGGAATCGATCCCTGAAATTAAAGGTATGATAAATCTCAGGTCAGTAATCCTCTTGTAAAAATATGGGCATTATATGGATGAGGTGTGAAAGAAAGGTATGATAATAATAGACAAAATGCAAATTTTCAAGAAGAAGGTCAAAATCAAAAGATTGGATAAAGAACAATGTTTTTAGCTTGTAATGTTGCTCAAGCAAATGAGAAAGATGTATGGTTTTTAGATTCAGGCTGTAGCAATCATATGAGAGGGAATCTAGAAATGTTTTCAAGTTTAAATGAGAATGTAAAGTCTGATGTTACATTGGGTAATGACAACAAAGTGTCAGTCAAAGGAAAATGAGATGTCAATATTCTAACTAAACAGGGGGAGAAAAAGTATATTTCAGATGTGTATGTGTATTTTATTGCTGGTCTAGCATAACAATGAGTGTGAGACGGTTCAAAAAGGATATAGGGTAACCTTCAAGAATGGTCTATGCACAATTTTAGACAAATACCCAAGCAACCAACTTATTGCAAAAGTCAGAATGACAAACAACAGAATGTTTCCCTTAAAGATAAGGCCAGATTTGAATATAAATTATGCTCAAACACAACACTTAATGAATTCACAAATGGGTAGAGAAGAAACTACAGCAGTAGTGCAGACAATTTTTCAAGCTGAGATAAAAGATGAAAACTGGTTATGGCACCTGAGATTTGGTCATCTCAACTTTGGAGGTTTAAATTTACTTCATAGGAAAGGTATGGTCAAGGGACTACCTTTAATAGAAAAACCAGAAAGGGTATGTGAAGGGTGCATATTAGGAAAACAACATAGAGAATCATTTCCTGCAGGAAAGTCAACTAGAGCAAAAGCCCCTTTGGAAATTATACATTCAGATTTGTGTGGACCTATGCAAACACCTTCAATAGGTGGTAGTTTTTATTTTCTGACATTCATTGATGATTATTCAAGGAAAACATGGGTTTACTTCCTAAAGCAGAAAAATGAAGTGTTTGATCTGTTTCGTCAGTTCAAGAATTTGGTTGAAAAATAGAGTGGTTATTATATTAAAGTGTTGAGAACAGATAGAGGTGGTGAATATATTTCAAGAGAATTCTTTAATTTTTGCAAAGATCATGGAATTCACAAGCAATTCACAACTAGATACACACCTCAACAAAATGGAGTAGCTGAAAGGAAAAATAGAACAATTATGGAAATGGCTAAAAGTATGTTGAAAGCCAAACATTTGTCAAATGAATATTGGGCAGAAGCAATTTCTTGTGCAGCCTATATTATGAATAGGTGTCCAACAAAAAGTGTCATGAATATAGTACCTGAAGAAGCATGGACAGGAAGAAAACATAGTGTTACTCACATGAAAGTATTTGGATGTGTAGCATATGCACATGTGCCTGATGAATTGAGAAGGAAGCTAGATAACAAAGGAGAAAAATGTATATTTGTTGGATACAGTGAAGAATCCAAAGCTTATAAGCTCTATAATCCAACAACAAAGAAAGTTATAATCAGCAGAGATGTACAATTTGAAGAAGATGAAGCATGGGATGGAAGTATAGAGAAGACAGTCAATATTTCAGCTAGTATACCTCAAGAGGAGAATGAAGTTCCAGCATCAACAAATATTCCAACTATTGTGACTCCTCCCACTCCCATTCAAGCTCAGCAAAGTAGTCCACAAGTGACACCAGCATCGATTGTAAGAACAGCCTCATGCATTCAAGGAAGCAGTCCAACAAGAGGACAACAAACACCATCTACAGCAGGACCATCGGGTCCATATTCCACAAGTTCAAGTGATATGTCAAATCCTCCATTGGCAAGTCTGAGAAGACAGAAAATCAGAAGCATAAGAGATATATATGAGCAAAATGAAGGTGAGAATAATTCAGATCAGATTTCTCTTTGTGCATTTTATTCTCAAATAGAAGATCCAGTTCATTTTGAAGATGCAGTCAAAGATGATAAATGGGTAAGTGCTATGGATGAAGAAATTGAAGCAATTGAGAAGAATCAGACATGGGAACTAGTCAGTCTTCCAAAAGACAAAGATGTAATTGGAGTGAAATAGATTTATAAAACCAAATTGAATGAAAAAGATGAAGTTCAGAAGCTTAAAGCAAGATTGGTTGTAAAGGGCTATTCACAACAGCCTGGAATTGACTACAATGAGACATTTGCACCTGTAGCGCGATTGGATACTATAAGGATGATTTTAGCATTAGCAGCTCAGAATAAGTGGTCTGTATTTCAAATGGATGTAAAGTCAGCTTTTTTAAATGGTTATTTAGAAGAAGAAGTTTATGTGGATCAGCCACCTGGATATGAAATTCTGGGTCAGGAAGACAAAGTTTACAAATTGAAAAAGGCACTGTATGGATTGAAACAAGCCCCAAGAGCTTGGTACAGCAGAATAGACAGTTATCTTTTGCAGAATGGATTTAATAGATGTAGCAGTGAGCCCACACTGTATACAAAAATGAATGAAGAAGGTGAAATACTAATAGTATGCTTATATGTGGATGATTTAATATTCACTGGAAATTTGTCAATTGATCTGTTCAAGGCAGACATGAAAAAAGAATTTGAAATGACAGACTTAGGTCTGATGAAGTATTTTTTAGGCATTGAAGTGAATCAAAATGAAAATGGTATTTTTATTTCACAGTCAAAATATGCAAATGACATTTTGAAGAGGTTTAATATGATGAAGTGCAAACCAGCACCAACACCTACAGTGACAGGTCTGAAACTAAGCAAGGATGATAGAGGGTCTAATGTTGATCCAACTTTGTTTAAGAGGCTTGTTGGAAGTCTCATGTATCTCACAACCACAAGGCCAGACATTATGTATGGAGTAAGTTTGATTTCAAGGTTTATGGAAACACCAAAAGACACCCATTGGAAAGCAGGGAAAAGAATTTTAAGGTATGTAAGTGGAACAAGGAATTTTTTGCAGTAAGTATTCAAGTTCCGGATGAGTTCAAACTCATAGGATACCTGAGATAGTGGCTGTCTTTGGTAGCATTGATGGCAGAAAAATACGATCACGGTTATGTATTTAATTTTGGAATTTGGAGTTGTGTCATGGTCTTCAAAGAAGCAGCCAATAGTTTGTCTTTCATCAGCCGAAGCAGAGTATGTAGCAGCCACAAGTGCAGCATGTCAAGCAGTTTGGATGAGAAGAATTTTGAAAGAATTGCAAAATGATCAAATGGAGGCAACAAAAATTTACTGTGATAACAATTCAGTCATAGCTCTTTCGAAGAATCCAGTCTTTCACAAGAGAAGCAAGCATATTGATACCGTATCATTTTATCGAAGAATTGTAATTAACAATGGTGAAATATTTTTTAGAGTTTCGCGGTCGGAGAACAAAGTCGAGATGTTTTCGCTTGAGGAAAGAGATAATTTTTATTTTTCAAAGGCAATTGAGCATGGTGGGCCAGTAGCGGTTATGCTTAAAGAGTGTTGGAATATTAACCCTAGCTGCTTGCCGTCCAGCCAACCGCCGCCCGTATATACTTAATCAATAAATTAGTATCCGATACCGCGGGAGTCTTCGGTAAAGTTTTTGTTTTATTTCAACCGCCTGCCGTACCTCCAGCCAATGCCCGCTATATCGCAATCAATAAAATATTCATCGCGATATCACGGGAGTCTCCGTAGAAGTTATTCTAACCGCCAAGTGTTTACCGCAGTTTACCGGGCCATCATCTAACCGCTGCCCGCAATATCGCAATCAAGTTTTTAACCATTGCGATACCGCGGGGAACTATGGAGATAGCCGCCACCACCAAAGGAAATATCGGGATGTGAAAGATTTAATATTTAAGTTTGAATATTATGAAAAGGACAATGTATTAAATGTATTTTGACGGGGGAAAAGTTAGTTAGGTGAATTTGAAAAATTGTATTCGTTTTCTCTCATCCGTGAAAATTTTTCACGTGACTTTTTACCTTAGCATATAATTATGTAATTGTAATTTATTTTTAACAGAACAAGTGAATGAGAATGAGAAGGAAGGTGAATGTGAGCAAACAGAAAATTACGAGCAGCAGCTCGTGTGTTGAAAAATATATTTTATATTTTAATTTTTCTTGTGTGTGAAATCTTCCTCCCTCGCCTCAGGCCTTCACCAATTCCTAGAATACAACTCATCAAATCTTCAATCCCGTCATCTGCATTCAGTCCATGTAGCTGTTCAAACAATCCCTCAAGAGCACATAGCATTATGACTTTATCTCATGGCGAACTCGAGTGAAGCACCACCTCCTTCTATCTTGCCATAAGACTGCAAATGCCTCTCTTATTTTGATTCATTCGCGGCTTCATTAAGTTCCATTGCGCTAAGCCTCCTCAGAGCTTTTTCTGTGTATGGCATCCACTTCCATACAGCTCGAACCCTTTCAAGATGTATTGCCACATTTCATGGATCTCTATTCTTACTGCACAGAGATGCAAAGTCTTCCAAGCGAAATGTCCACAGAGAAACAATTCACACCCGATCCATCTTGTGCGATTTTAAATGTTTCATCAACCTTTTGTTCCATATTGCAGAGTTTGCATAAAGCACTGGGTAAATTTCGATCAATCTTCAATGCATCCCCTTTCAGTTTAGGCTTGAGCCGCGGCCTCCTTTAAGATGCATTGTTCTGTCCTTTTAAATCCCTCCTCATATTGCGAAGAACTGCTTCAATAATCCCAATGTCCAAGTGTAATGCCCCTATAAGAATTCGTTACATATAATTTGCCTTGAATGTTTCAATTGCTGCAAACCAGTCACTGGCTTTCTCTGTCTTCATGTTGCCAGGCAACCACAGTATATTTGATGAATTTTATCCACCCTGAATGCATCTCAATCGAGCCTAAGCTTAGAGGATGTTAGTTGGCACTTGGCTTTGATTATTGAACAAATTCTCAATCTTTGTGTTTCTCTTGAGTTTGTTACTTTCACTCATATTCCTAGGGAGTGGAATGGTGTTGCTGATTGTTTGGCTAAATGGGCTTCTGACCATATTCATGATTGGAACTTGGTTGATCGGGGTCAATTACCCCCTGATTTGTCTCAGCAGTTGGACCACTTGGTTGAGCTTGATAAGGCTCTGTAATGATTTGGCTCTGTATTTTCTCTTGTGATTAATAAATTTTTACCCCTCTTTATGTTAAAATCGAGCCTAAGCTTAGTTAGAAATTATCCTAAGCTTGAACCACGGCTTAAAAAGCATCCACATAATGTGGAAGCCTTGATAATAATCAATTTTTATAAAAGATCTGCCTTTTTAGCATTTACAGCTGTTCAAATAGCAAAGCAAAATTAAATAGTGGCGTGACTTTATCCATGGTAAATCCAGTGAAACACCGTTAACAGGTAGGCTCTTGCAATCCTGGACTTGTCGCTCCGTTCTCCCCTGAATAGCACTGGAAACATGCCTGAATGCAATTTGGAGTGAGAGTACTTGCATAGAAAATTTTTATATTCTTCTGCATGGTGCCAGAATTATACTTAAATGCTGACTTCATATGTTATCCAGGAGAGGGCCTACAGTTCTATACCAATTCCCTGACACTCCACCCAAACCATCTATTATGTTATTTGCCCAAATTATTTGTGCACATGTAAGTAGAACAAAAACCTATGAAGGTGTAATTTTCCACTTTCCATAATCAGAATCCTCAACATCAAAGAATTGGCAACACATTAACTTAAGCATCCACAATGCTTACTTACTGCAGTCAAAACAGGTCAAGTGGCCACCAGAATGACACTAAAAAAGTGGTCAAATCAAGAAATAAGGAGATGAAAATATGCAAAGATGTTCTCCTCTGATATGTGAATATGATACAATAGATGGCATCTCAAAACTCTGAATAGGCACCAAGATATTAAAATTCAAAGATGACCTTTCTGCTTTTCTTGAACTGCATCTGTTTAAGTTACCCTGCACAGAGAAAATTTGCTCCTTTGTCTTGATTTTTTAAAATTATCAGACCAAGTCATGAGGCTGTGAAAACTTGCACAAGGGAACATCTAGCTATAGAGAACTTAGTGAACCAACTGGATCAACATGAAGTTACTGAGTTATGAAATAAAAATCCGAATGTGGGGCTACTTTAACAGGATTAACACTGTTTTGTTAACAAATCAGAATAAAATGCATTTGGTTTTGACCCGGAAAACTTGTCAAACGAGGTCCTGGAACTCTGAAAATGGGCAGAGGGGTACACTAGTATGTTGTCTACACAGGGGAACAATTGGTGTGTCATGATGATCAACTGATTATGAAATGCAGGCCTCCAAAAAGGCCACTTTGAAAATTCTGGAAATGTGCAGAATGCAAACCTTTGTTGGACCCTAAAATTAGGTGCTTCAAAAACATGCCAAATCTGATCACAGGAAGCTGCAAATGGACAAACATAATTTTGATGAATGATGAACAAGGCTCCAAAGTATTATGACCATTAGAAGACATCACAATACTAACCCTCAAAGCAGGCCAACCGGGCAAACTGGCAAGGTATCCAAATTCTGTAATCCAATTTTTTATCAATGGCACTTTATATTTTGCAAAAATATGAAGGTGCCAACAGTTGGATTGATATATTATTGAACTACTAACCCACTTGATAACCTTTCTATTTCTGATTTGACTGCAGCTTATTTTCCACCATCTAAAACATATAATATTGTTTTTGATAAAGGAAAAAACGGATTTTACAGGGACCCGAAAACATATAATATTGTTAACTTTTAACCTTTCTAACATTGCATCATGTTAATTATTCCAATCCCCTATATAATGAACTTGGTGATGCTAGCTAAAACTATGCGGTGAAGTGGCTTAGTGAATCATCAATAGCCTGCAATGCTAGGCAAGGAAACAGAACATCTATTTTTTGTTTGTTTCTTTTTGTAAAGAATTTCAAAATAAGAATTGTCAATTTTGCATCAAGATAATGGTATTATCATTTTTTATTATTCTTCTCCTGTGTTGGAATTTCACATCAGGTAATGATCTGGCCATTTGTAACTGACATCGTAATGAATATGAAATATGTTAAGAGTTATTCTTTTGTCTTATGTGATGATTTCTTAGGTTATGTTTAAAATTAGGTGAAGTAATTTCTTACTGTCATTCCATCCTATCTAGTGTTGAATGATCATCTCTATTCGGCTCTACTGTCATGATGTTTGGAAATAATTGCTTAGACTTATTTTTTATTATTGTTAAGGTCATCAACGACAGGAAATGGAAAGAGCTATCATTGATGTTCAATTTTCCATCAACGATAACCAGTGCATCATTTGAATTACCGTAAACACTACACTCGATTGCTTCACGATTATGAGCAAGTTTACTTCTTCGGGGTGCAGGGTCACATGATTCCCCCACCATCAAGTAGGTGAAATTTTCATTATGTTTTTCAAGTTTGTTTGTCACATATTCATTTGGGAAAAGTATTTTAACATTCTCAACATTATTTCTCAGCTGCTAATTCACCTTTGGATGAAGTTCAAAGTGTACAAAGAAGAAAGAGGAAAGCTTCAACTGTCATCTCTGTAGGTGGTTTACTACTACCTATTTCAACAAATAATTATTTTAACTAATTTATTTTATGTTTTATTTTTTAATAACTTGGAATTTCTATTTAATTAGTCATGGATTTTAAATGTATTCTTGTGCCTTGTTTCTAAGTTATACTTCATTTTCCTATTTGATAGTTAACCCCACATCGTCCATAGGTACTCTTGCGACTGAAGTTATAAATGGCAATTTGAAAGATTGCTATTTAATTAAAATAGTACATGGCTCAAAGAAATTGCCAACACATTAACATAAGCATCCACAATGCTTACTTACTGCAGTCAAAACAGGTCAAGTGGCCACCAGAATGACACTAAAAAAGTGGTCAAATCAAGAAATAAGGAGATGAAAATATGCAACGATTTTCTCCTCTGATATGTGAATATGATACAATAGATGGCATGTCGAAACTCTGAATAGGCACCAAGATATTAAAATTCAAAGATGACCTTTCTGCTTTTCTTGAACTGCATCTGTTTAAGTTACCCTGCACAGAGAAAATTTGCTCCTTTGTCTTGATTTTTTAAAATTATCAGACCAAGTCATGAGGCTGTGAAAACTTGCACAAGGGAACATCTAGCTATAGATAACTTAGTGAACCAACTGGATCAACATGCAAGTTACTGAGTTATGAAATAAAAATCCGAATGTGGGGCTACTTTAACAGGATTAACACTGTTTTGTTAACAAATCAGAATAAAATTCATTTGGTTTTGACCCGGAAAACTTGTCAAACGAGGTCCTGGAACTCTGAAAATGGGCAGAGGGGTACACTAGTATGTTGTCTACACAGGGGAACAATTGGTGTGTCATGATGATCAACTGATTATGAAATGCAGGCCTCCAAAAAGGCCACTTTGAAAATTCTGGAAATGTGCAGAATGCAAACCTGTGTTGGACCCTAAAATTAGGTGCTCCAAAAACATGCCAAATCTGATCACAGGAAACTGCAAATGGACAAACATAATTTTTGATGAGAGATGAACAAGGCTCCAAAGTATTATGACCATTAGAAGACATCACAATACTAACCCTCAAAGCACGCCAACCGGGCAAACTGGCAAGGTATCCAAATTCTGTAATCCAATTTTTTATCAATGGCATTTTATATTTTGCAAAAATATGAAGGTGCCAACAGTTGGATTGATATATTATTGAACTACTAACCCACTTGATAACCTTTCTATTTCTGATTTGACTGCAGCTTATTCTCCACCATCTAAAACATATAATATTGTTTTTGATAAAGGAAAAAAACTAATTTTACAGGGACCCGAAAACATATAATATTGTTAACTTTTAACCTTTCTAACATTGCAGCATGTTAATTATTCCAATCCCCTATATAATGAACTTGGTGATGCTAGCTAAAACTATGTGGTGAAGTGGCTTAGTGAATCATCAATAACCTACAATGCTAGGCAAGGAAACAAAACATCTATTTTTTGTTTGTTTCTTTTTTAAAAGAATTTGAAAATAAGAATTGTCAAATTTGCATCAAGATAATGGTATTATCATTTTTTATTATTCTTCTCCTGTGTTGGAATTTCAGATCAGGTAATGATCTGGCCATTTGTAACTGACATCGTAATGAATATGAAATATGTTAAGAGTTATTCTTTTGTCTTATGTGATGATTTCTTAGGTTACGTTTAAAATTAGGTGAAGTAATTTCCTACTGTCATTCCATCCTATCTAGTGTTGAATGATCATCTCTATTCGGCTCTACTGTGGTGATGTTTGGAAATAATTGCTTAGACTTATTAATTAGATAGGCTATTTACATTGGAAACCCACCGGCATTTCCAACAGTCCTGGCCTTGGCCGGGGAACCTCTGGTATATTGACCCTACTAAGCGGTAACTTGCAGTGGTGATAACATTCCCAACAGGCTTTCCAGACTAGGCACAAGAGTTTGACCTGAGGCACATTGTTGATTTACGAGCAAACAATCAGATTATGCCCTTTCTTTACAATTGTAGATACTAATAAAAACTATATCTAAATTGGCAAATGACAATCTATACTTGTCTATTATTTGGCTTTATAGATTGAGATTGTTTTCTAATGGTAGAATTGTAAAGAAAATAGAATGATTTTTTTTAAATATTTGAAAATAATTAAATTATAATGGTAAATAAATTTAGCTTGAGGCTAAAATAATTATGAAAATATATTTTTAATTTTTTTTTTCTTACCATGTTTTTCTTATGCAAATGATTCTATTTCGCTAATAAATTATCATGGTAAATAAATTTAGCTTGAGGTTAAAATAATTATGAAAAATATACCTTTAAAAACTTTATTTTTCTTACCATGCTTTTTGTATACAAATGATTCTATTTCGCTAATTAAAAGTTTAAAAAAAAAAATCATATAAATAGCTGGCCTTTTTGCTTTACAGGTCATGGCCAATAACTCTTGCTAGTTCCTATTTTAAAGCACAATAAAAATTATAAATATACAAAAAATTATTAAAAATGATTTATCTTTAAAAAAAATTGAAAAGATTTTTATTATTTTTTAATTTAATTTTTTTAATCATTTTAAAATAAAAATCAATGAATATATGAATTCTAAACATTCATTAATGTAAAATATAAATATTAAAAATTACTTAATTTTCATTTTTTAGCATCTTTTTAATAAACAAATTCTAAATAAAAAATATACATTTTAAAAATATAATATTAAAATTAAAAACTAAACTATATCGATTACCTAATAAAATAATTTAACATATTTTTAATAAACAAATTCTAAATAAAAATTATACATTTTAAAATTATATTATTAATATTAAAAACTAAACTATATTGATTACCTAAAAAAATAATAAAAAATAACTTTCAAATTTCATACATTTAAATGTAAATAGTTATCTAAAGTATTAACTGGATTCACTTGCACGTATTACGAGTCTTGGTAAGCACAAATCCATATATGACTTACAAAAAGGGGAAATTAAGTTTTTTAAAGGATTTTTAAAAATTTTGAGCTTTGTATTTATAAATATTAGCAATCACACCTTGGTGTGCAATGGGTACACCGAAGAGGTGTGGAATGTCAATTAGGGAATTTTTTAAAATTTGTGTATTACATGAGTTCAATTGGTTGGCCATTCATAAAATGATATTGTTGTGCAACAAAGGTCTCTAAAAATGAGTGAAAGAAAATATTTCAATCAAGAAGACAATGAAGGTTTATGAAGAGGGAGGGAGAGAGATAGGGAGAGAGATGGATGGGTAGAGAGAGGGGGACATTTCTAGAGATGGAAGGGAAGAGAGGAATATAGAGGTAGAGATAACTATAGAGTGAGAGAGGAAGAGAGACAGATAGATAGAGGTAGAGATGAATATAGAATGAGAGAGGACAAGGGAGACAAATAGATTAGATATAGAGAGAGATAGAGGGAAAAATAAAGATAGAGAGATAGGGAGATAAAGCAGAGAGATAGAGAGAGATGGATAGAAAGGAAGAGATAATGAGATAAAGAAGAAAAGGAAGAGGGATAGATAGAGATATAGAGAGATATATGGAAAGATAGAGTGATATAAAGATAGAGATATAAGGAGATATAGAGAGGGGGAGAGGGAGAGAGAAAAATAGAGAGAAGTAGAGAAAGACCAATAGAGATGGAGATAGAAACAAAGGGAGATAGAAATAGAGGGAGATAGAGAGAGGGAGAGATAGATAAATTGGAAGAGAAAGAAATACATATAGAGATATATGGAAAGATAAAGGGAGAGAGAAGATGAGATATAAAGATGGATAGGGGGATAGGGAGGGAGAAAGAGAAGGAGAGATGGGAGAGAGATAGAGAGAGGGAGGGAGAGAGAAAGGGAGAGAGAGAAGATGGGGAAGAGGGAGATATATGTAGATACGAAGAGAGAAGAAAAGGGGGAGAGAGGGAGAGGGAGAGAGATATATATAGATAAAGGGTGATATAGAGAGATAGAGAGGGATAGGAAAAAAGATAAATAGATAGGAAGATAGATAGATAGATAGGGATATATACATAGAGAAGGATATGGATAGAAAGAGATAGAGAGAGAAAGAAGGGGAGAGGAGATAGATATAGATGTGATGGGAGAAGATAGGGAGAAAGGAATGAAGATAGAGGGAAAAGAGTAGAAATAAAGAGGGGTGATAGAATAGAAATTAATAGAAAGAGGTATACATAGGTGAAATGATAGAGAGATAGAGATAGAGGTGGAGAAGGAGAAAGAGGGAGTGTGTGTATATGAGTGAGAGATATATATTTTCCCAATGGCTTCTCTCCGGATTTTTCAGATAATTCAACACCCGAATTATCTCACCTTCACAACAGTAAAATGCATCACTGGTAAAGGTTTTATGGCAGGTGTGGAGGGATATCGGCTGGACTTTAACATTTTATCTCGTGTTTTGGCTGGTTTGTTAGATGTGGGGATTTCCAAGGTTGATTCGAGGGTGATCATAGAGCGGTTGTTTAGGAAGGACATGTTGGTTGGTTTGGAAAGGACTTTGTCCACGACTTCATTGGGTAAGGGCATTCCCCATCCTCGTGACCTTACATTGTTGGAAGACCCATATGTGTTGGTTAAATTCTTCCCTTTTCTTCTAGATGTCGGTGGAATGGATTTGTTAGAGCATCGACATTTGGCTTCCCCCATTGGGATCTCCTCCAATCTGACGCTAACGCCAGCGGGGAGAACTTTATAGAAAAACAAAATCTGTTTGTGCCTATCGGCTATTCCGTTGCTCGTTGAATATTGTCTGGCTGCTAATTTTTGTATTGTTAAGGTCATCAACGACAGGAAATGGAAAGAGCTATCATTGATGTTCAATTTTCCATCAATGATAACCAGTGCATCATTTGAATTACTTAAACACTACACTCGATTGCTACACGATTATGAGCAAGTTTACTTTTTCGGGGTGCAGGGTCACATGATTCCCCCACCATCAAGTAGGTGAAATTTTCATTATGTTTTTCAAGTTTGTTTGTGGCATATTCATTTGGGAAAAGTATTTTAACATTCTCAACATTATTTCTCAGCTGCTAATTCACCTTTGGATGAAGTTCAAAGTGTACAAAGAAGAAAGAGGAAAGCTTCAACTGTCATCTCTGTAGGTGGTTTACTACTACCTATTTCAACAAATAATTATTTTAACTAATTTATTTTATGTTTTATTTTTTAATAACTTGGAATTTCTATTTAATTAGTCATGGATTTTAAATGTATTCTTGTGCCTTGTTTCTAAGTTATACTTCATTTTCCTATTTGATAGTTAACCCCACATCGTCCATAGGTACTCTTGCGACTGAAGTTATAAATGGCAATTTGAAAGATTGCTATTTAATTAAAATAGTACATGGCTCAAAGAAATTGCCAACACATTAACATAAGCATCCACAATGCTTACTTACTGCAGTCAAAACAGGTCAAGTGGCCACCAGAATGACACTAAAAAAGTGGTCAAATCAAGAAATAAGGAGATGAAAATATGCAACGATTTTCTCCTCTGATATGTGAATATGATACAATAGATGGCATGTCGAAACTCTGAATAGGCACCAAGATATTAAAATTCAAAGATGACCTTTCTGCTTTTCTTGAACTGCATCTGTTTAAGTTACCCTGCACAGAGAAAATTTGCTCCTTTGTCTTGATTTTTTAAAATTATCAGACCAAGTCATGAGGCTGTGAAAACTTGCACAAGGGAACATCTAGCTATAGATAACTTAGTGAACCAACTGGATCAACATGCAAGTTACTGAGTTATGAAATAAAAATCCGAATGTGGGGCTACTTTAACAGGATTAACACTGTTTTGTTAACAAATCAGAATAAAATTCATTTGGTTTTGACCCGGAAAACTTGTCAAACGAGGTCCTGGAACTCTGAAAATGGGCAGAGGGGTACACTAGTATGTTGTCTACACAGGGGAACAATTGGTGTGTCATGATGATCAACTGATTATGAAATGCAGGCCTCCAAAAAGGCCACTTTGAAAATTCTGGAAATGTGCAGAATGCAAACCTGTGTTGGACCCTAAAATTAGGTGCTCCAAAAACATGCCAAATCTGATCACAGGAAACTGCAAATGGACAAACATAATTTTTGATGAGAGATGAACAAGGCTCCAAAGTATTATGACCATTAGAAGACATCACAATACTAACCCTCAAAGCACGCCAACCGGGCAAACTGGCAAGGTATCCAAATTCTGTAATCCAATTTTTTATCAATGGCATTTTATATTTTGCAAAAATATGAAGGTGCCAACAGTTGGATTGATATATTATTGAACTACTAACCCACTTGATAACCTTTCTATTTCTGATTTGACTGCAGCTTATTCTCCACCATCTAAAACATATAATATTGTTTTTGATAAATGAAAAAACTAATTTTACAGGACCCGAAAACATATAATATTGTTAACTTTTAACCTTTCTAACATTGCAGCATGTTAATTATTCCAATCCCCTATATAATGAACTTGGTGATGCTAGCTAAAACTATGTGGTGAAGTGGCTTAGTGAATCATCAATAACCTGCAATGCTAGGCAAGGAAACAAAACATCTATTTTTTGTTTGTTTCTTTTTTAAAAGAATTTGAAAATAAGAATTGTCAAATTTGCATCAAGATAATGGTATTATCATTTTTTATTATTCTTCTCCTGTGTTGGAATTTCAGATCAGGTAATGATCTGGCCATTTGTAACTGACATCGTAATGAATATGAAATATGTTAAGAGTTATTCTTTTGTCTTATGTGATGATTTCTTAGGTTACGTTTAAAATTAGGTGAAGTAATTTCCTACTGTCATTCCATCCTATCTAGTGTTGAATGATCATCTCTATTCGGCTCTACTGTCATCATGTTTGGAAATAATTGCTTAGACTTATTTTTTATTATTGTTAAGGTCATCAACGACAGGAAATGGAAAGAGCTATCATTGATGTTCAATTTTCCATCAATGATAACCAGTGCATCATTTGAATTACTTAAACACTACACTCGATTGCTACACGATTATGAGCAAGTTTACTTTTTCGGGGTGCAGGGTCACATGATTCCCCCACCATCAAGTAGGTGAAATTTTCATTATGTTTTTCAAGTTTGTTTGTGGCATATTCATTTGGGAAAAGTATTTTAACATTCTCAACATTATTTCTCAGCTGCTAAGTGCCTTTGAAAGGATGAAGTTCAAAGTGTACAAGAAGAAAGAAGCTTTAACTGTCATCTCTGTGGGTTGTTCACTACCTACTTCAACAAATAATTATTTTAACTAATATTTTATGTTTTATGTTTTAGTATTTGGAATTTCTATTTAATTAGTCATGTTTTTAAATGTATTCTTCTGCTTTGTTTCTAAGTTATACTTCATTTTCCTATTTGATAGTTAACCCATCGTCCATAGAGTACTCTTGCGACTGAAGTTATAAATGGCAATTTATTGCTATTTAGAAATTACAATAATTACATGGTTTGTTTCTAAGTTATACTTCATTTTTCCTATTTGATAGTTAACCCACATCGTCCATAAGTACTCTTGCAAAGCTAAATTATAAATGGCAATTTGAAAGATTGCTATTTAATTACAATAGTACATGGCTCAAAGAAATTGAGTTGCGCATTAAATCCAATGTGGAATTCAAATGTCTCTCCCTAAAATCAACCATTTTCCTCTTTGATATGACCCTTCCATCTCCAGCCCAAACTATTAATCATTCAATTTTTTATATTTAAAAGTAGCTGCCATAATATTTAAATAAGAAGTAGTATTCCTCTGAATTATGCAAAAAAATTAAGGATTTTTAGTTTTAAAAATATTATTATTTACTATTTTAGAAATCTTCTCTTTGTATTTGAATTTCACATCAACCTATAACATTTTTACAGTAAATTTCAGGAAGACTGTTGATCACATATTTCTGAGTACTTTTTGAAGTTGGAAGGGCCAATGATGTTATAATAAAATAAATTTATCTTTTTCTCTAAACGATTTCTGTACAAATTTTACTTGAATTTCAATGATAAAATGATCAATTATAATGGCCCCAAAATCATACTTATAATTGAACTTAGATTTTCCAATATTACTTGTCAGAGGGACAGCCTAGTACAGAGGTTTTCCTGAAGGTTTTGGAGATCTTTCAGAAAGAATTCAATGAGGAGTTTGACAAGGTGGAATCTAGCATAGATGGTACAGGGACTCTCAGAGTTGAAGACTTTTCCAGGGAGGAGATTGCAGCAGCTAAATCCCTTTTGGGCATGAAGGGAACAATGCAAGAGGGCAGTGGACCTGCCAATACATAACGCACACTACTGTTTCTATGTCTTTTTGGTATATGTTATACTATTCGGATAGTAAGGGCATGATAACTCTGCTGCTAATACCGAGTTATCTTTGTACATGTAATTATGATCAGTGATGAAATACTGGAATTTACAGGCCATGGGTTACTAGGGGATGATAGTATAATGAAAAGAAGGAGTACTACATATGTAATTAGAATGTAACTCTTTTTGATCTCTATATTTAATAATAAAAATATTACTTGTCATTCGAAAAATTAAATGAACAACCTTCTCACCTTTTCAAAATTGTCAAACATATTGTAAGTGAATTTGCAAATTACAAATTCTAATTCATTTTGAAACCTTATAAACTGAAGTTTGGGCCAGATTGCAAAATGCTTCTCATCCAGAAAACCCTAGCTGCATGTTTGTCAAGATGCTTCTTGGCCCATATGCAAAAATGGGTTCATTCAAATGCCTTTAGAAAAATAGAGAGCAAAATTCAACTGTATCCCAGATCCACTGCATTTCTACTAAGAGCCCAAGATTTGTAGTTACGGAAAAAGAAAATGCTGAATTTGGAAAACCTGACTGTTTGAAAAGCAGGCTTTTGCTTTTTTGGTTTTTAATGAGTTGACTGAAGTGGAGCAGATTTAGAAGAGAGACTTCGGTAAGTGCAATAAAAAAATCGGAGAAAAATATCCCCACAGATAAAAGTGAAAGTTTTATGATTTTACAAAAATAGAGGATGATAAGGAAACTGGAGGAGCCACAGAGGTAAGGCAACACTACTCTGATATTGGGAATTTGGGACCAGTATTGCAAAGAAAGGGAGTTTGCGATGAATGATGTTGTAACAATTTTCTTGTAGCTTTTATTCCTTCAACGTGAGGGAGACCACTAGTGGAGCAGCTCCTCAATAGGGCATTGATGCGTATGCTAAGTAGTACAGCTATCCTAAGAAGCATTTTACGTGTATTGTTTAATTTACCATATTTGACAATTTATAATAAACTTCTTTTAATGGCAATTTATATTCCACTTTTTTAAATATGATCAAAACCTCTTACCAGTTTGCAAGGATAAATAGAAATGAAGGATTCCCAATTGCTGTTCACATTTGCATCCACTCCACTGGACAACATTCAGACGAGAGTGTAACAATGTGGTCTGTCTGTATGATAACTGTGAAGGTGGGCAGAGGAGACAATAAATGTGCTACAACAGAGAATGAATTTTATTGTCTCCTCTGAAGATTATAAGTGTTTGTATAATTTCCAGATCATGGGCAGACCTAGGTCATGAGGTCACAGCTGCAGCTGCCGATAAGGAAGGATATCAAATTCTGGTTTGAAGATCGTCAGATTTGAAGATTATTCTGTCTTCACAGTTAAGAGGAGATTGCTAATCTAGATAAGTCGCATGTGTTGACGTCGAAGAAGAAATTGCAGTTAAAGAAAAGAGTTGATGATAAGAAGAAGATATAAGCCGAACTTGAGTAGGTTGGATCTGAGTCTTGAAGATCTTGAAGGAGATTGCTGGTAGAAGGTATTAATCACTGTCACACTCTAATCTAAAGCCATCCAAAAGATTTACGGAGAGCTGCTGCCATGCAAGTGAGGAGATCGTTGTTCTTAAAGGTCAAATCATAGATGTTGTGAAGCCGCTAGATTGTCATTACTAGAGCCAAATTCGAAGCCCGCAGATTGCCAAAATTGAAGCTGATCGTGTTCGCAAGTTAGAAGGAGAAGGCAAGTCATAGAAATCATAAGTTACTGCCAGTCTATATGGCAAATCGCAAGTGTAAAAAGAGGTAGATCGCTGTTTTTAATAAAAGTAAAGAGAAGCCGTCTTCAATAAGCAGTTTGCAGTTGTCAACGGATCTGAGGCACAGAAGTCAAGTAAAGGTGTAATGAAGTCGTTGTATCATGCAGGGAATTCCTTATAGACAATTGCAATAATAATTTCATAGGGCTAGTAACTCTTTTCCATGTTTCCAGTTAACATAGAAACAGACCACATTGTTACACTCTCGTTTGAATGTTGTCCAGTGGAGTGGATGCAAATGTGAACAGTGCTTGGGAATCCTTCGTTTCTATTTATCCTTGCAAACTGCTAAGAGATTTTGAACATCATATTTAAAGAAGTGGAATATAAATTGCCATTAAAAGAAAAATCATGTACTTACAAAAATCATGTAGCATGTAAAATATGTAGCATGTGTGAGGTTGCTCATGTACTTAGAAAAATAATGTAAAGGCCTGTCTGGAAACTGTATGATCTTCAATCTCTATAAGGCAGTGGTTTAGAGCACTATTACAAAAAGTATGGGGGTCTGCCACCATCAAGCAAGGATGAGAGAGAGTCAATTGGTTTAAGGATCCGACATTTATGTTAGAAGAAATGTATTTGAAGAGCGTGGGGTACTCCGGCGTTTTGTAATACTGGAATTCTTTACTTTTTCTGTACTAATTGTTCATTTGAGG
>VDFB02189497.1:0-17143 GCA_007258455.2 Sequoia sempervirens
TCTCTTCGTCAGATCAGTCAATTGTCCAGTTCTAACTTATTTGCATGTACATGCGGATTAATTAAATATTCTTATTTAATTAATTAAACCTCGTGCATCCATTCGAACAGAGAGTCGTTATAATCAATCTTTATGTTTGTCATGCAAAGATAATTCTTCTTTTTTCGAATACTGAACTGAAGATTAAATCATTTATTTAATCTTTAATTCTATTTCTAATTTGTATCACTCATGTCATTACTGACAGTTATCAGAATGCATGTATAATCTGTCGATCTCAACTGTTCGTTGATCTTTCAATCCTGGCCTGTCGTTCGAATAATCAATTTTCTATAAATTGATCTATATTTCTTCATTCCAATCTCTCTCGAAAGCGAAATCTCTCTCTAGCGAAATCTTATAACTTTTGAGAGCACTTAATCTTGAATCTTTGATATTTTGCTAATCATTATCTTAGGCTATACTTGTACGAATTACAAGAAATCTAAGGGCAATTATACTACACAAGCAAAATGGAGAAGGGCAATCGAGATGAATCATGGAAATACGTTTGAAATTGGTGAGATTGTTTCAATTTTAATTATGTTTTTACTTTCCTTTGTTCTTTGTTGCTTAACATTTAGATTTGCATCTTAGATTTTAGTATTGCATGTTTGCTTCTAATTTGCTTTGTTGTCTTGTGCACTTTCTATGGTGTTACATTTGGTGAACCCGACGTGAAGATACCATCTTCGCGGATCCGTAGATCTTTTATTTTTGGTTTTTGCAAGTTTTTCGTACGGAACGATGCATCTAAATTTTCCTAAACCGCAATTGACTTCCTGCACCGCATCTGACAGAGGAAATGACACATTTGTATTTTCCCAAACTGTAATTGAATTCTCGAGCCGCAATTGAAGAAGAAACGACGCATTTGACTGGTAGTACAATGACGCAATTGACTGGTAAAACTTTAATTATGTTTTCAGAAATCTAAAATTTTTAATTGATTTGTGTGTTACTAATATCTTATTTTCAGCGTGTGGCCTTTTGGAGTTAACAAGCTTTTACAGGACGATTGACAAAGACAATATTGCAAACTACTAACAAATTTTTCTGCAGGACGCTTGTCGAAGACCTTAGTTAATTTTTGAAACAGATTGTTTGGTAGCATAGCAAATATTTTGTTTGGTTTAAAATTAACAAGTGTCTACTGTGTTTGGTGTGAAATCACAAGTCTGGTTACCCTTACGACTTGGTATATCGAAGTATCCTCTCCCCTTGCGCATCTGTGCGATCTTGGGTGTAAGAGAAACAGTTACCAACTCTAGAACTTGGGCCTGTTCAAGTAGGAAAAAGTACTCACCCTAGGACGACTTAGACCAGTAGCACCCTGAACCTGAGGGACTTCCAACCGGTATATAAAAGTGGGTTCTTGGGGAAACCCCAAGAATCACAAGTGTGGTTCTGACGAGATGGATCCGAAAGGGGACTCGCACCGTATGGATCACACCCCACAAACAGAATGCCCGTACTAAATACCTTTTGTTTTAGAGACCAACCTATTTGTGGTTGTTGCTTGGTATAGTGCAGGGTACAGTATCATGCCTGAAGATTACTCACTACTGATCCCCTTAAGTAGAGATAGCAGTTCTTGGGAGTTCATTGCCTAAAGAATTTGAAATTGGTGTGCTCGAAAGACGTTAATGAGCCGTGGAGGGGAGCCAATGCCACCAAATTTCTAAGCTATCCGCTCTCGAGAAGGAAAGGTGTTCATCACCAATCTGGGGTATTTGGGTGGGCTATACCAAGTATACAAACCCTAGGCCTTTGGCCTATTAGGATGTGCTTGTTTGTTGTCAACTTAAACGTTCTTTGAGTCCAAAATTGAAACTGAAAACACTTTGTCTTACGATTGTCTTTGATTGTCAGAATTTGATCACGGAAAATAGAGTCAATTTAAATTTCATGTCATTGAAAATTCACAGAGAGTCGCAACTGTTCACCAGAAGTTCGCAATTGATTTTCCAAGTCACATCTATTAATTTTTGAGTTGCAACTATAATTTTGAGTCGCATCTGTTAATTTCTGAGTCGCATTCGCAAGTTTGGCTCGCAATTGCTTTGGAAAAACCGCAGGCGTTATATTCTAAGTCGCAACTATCAGTGCGAGTCGCATCTATTAAAAGGCTAACCGCAACTGTCAACTTGAACCGCATCTGTTAGATCCTGCAACGCATCTGTCTGATTATCAGAAAACTAGAATTCACAGTCACTGTCCAGTCAATATGGTTATACCAGTTTCAGTTGTCTTTACACAAATAGTCCTTGAACAGAAACCTGAAATGATTTGCTCAATTTTGCATCCCTTAGGGTCATTTAGTCATTACCATAGTTGTCTTCATTTAGATTTTAGCTTCATCTTAGGATACATATTACCTTGCATTAGACTTCTAGAAAGGTCACTTTTACAAACTTTAGGAGTAGTCCACCATCTATACTCTAGAAAAATCATAGTGTCAACAACATTTGTCATTAAACCTGGTCTTATCATCTTATACATTTTCCTACAGAGAGTCCTCCTAGCCCATTAGTCTAGTTAGGAAACTCAACTTGTCTTTGATCCTTGTCCTACATTGGTTCCTTGACTTAACTAAATTGACACCTTGGTTTGACTTTAGGCAGTTGGTCCCTTCATCTTGGGTTTATAGAATTTATCACTTTAGGGTCTTGCTTAGACTTTTTTGCATCCTTTAGATTCTAGACTAGTGTCATCCTAAGACATCCCTTATTTTGCATAAGAAAATCCCAAAAACATAGACTAGGGTCATACTGTTCATAGATATAGTCTTGCATTTCCCGCATATTGAGCTTGTCTTACATGGTTGAAACTAGGTCTAAGAGAAGAGAGAGAGAAAACATGTCGAAACCAAACAAGTTCATCAATCCATTTTCTTGAAGACCTCATAAGACTCTATTAGACAAATTCACCACTAGAAACACTCAAGGACATATTGCAGTTGAGGACATAAAGGTTGCTGCATAGGACCCTGAATTTGCCTCTTTTGTAGATGAGTACCTAGCAAATGATCGACAACGATATTTAGCCAAATTGCTAGCTGAAGGCGCTACCTTACCTCCAGGATTTGACATTAGCACCTTACAAACTCAACCTACACAAGGGACAAACACAACGACTGCTAGTACTACTATACCTCAGATAAGCACAACTATGCCATCTAGCACATCTACACAGAGTATGACAGTCCATACTTCCCCATTTGGTATGTCTAGCATGACATCAGGATTTAATTTCACTGTAGGGGCATCATCATCCACTCCCTTCGGTCCTTTGTTGGGAGTAAAAGACCTAAAACGTCAACCCTTACATCTTATGTTGGTGTCACAAGTGCACAATCAACAACCGTACCTACTGCTAGTATCACGGGTACCATACCACAGTCGATGGCCATACCTAGTGCTCAAATCACTAGTACTATACCAAAGATTACACAAACATGAGGCATTCCCTCCTTCCAATATGGCAATCAACATCCACTCTCTCAGACTAGCAATCAGAATCCACTTACGTCGATTCTGAATCAGAATCCCTTTTCATAGATTGGTAGTCAGAATCTGTCCACACAGATTCCAAGTCAAAACCAATTCACATCGATTCTGAATCAGAATCCCTTTTCACAGATTGGTAGTCAGAATCCGTCCACACAGATTCCAAGTCAAAACCAATTTACATCGATTCCGAATTAGAATCCCTTTTCACAGATTGGTAGTCAGAATCCATCCACACAGATTCCAAGTCAAAACCAATTCAAATCGATTCCGAATCAGAATGCTTTTTCACAGAGTGGTACTCGGAATCCATTTACACAAAACCCAGGTCAACATCAATTTATGCAAATACCAAACCAGAACACATTTACCAACATTCCTAATCCAAATCCACCTCAGATGCCAACGTTCAATCGAAACCCATCACGAGACTTTGGATTTCAGAACACATACACGGATCCGCATAATCCTCCTAGCACATCTTTGACCCAAGTTGACGTCCTACAAACACAAATGCACGCATTACAAACACAAATGGATAATATGTCGGTATCAACTAAGAAATCATTTTCAACAAAGGACATATGCCCATTCCCCTTTGATAGATCATTGTACATGACACCTTTCCCTCACGGATATGTCATACCGAATCTTCCTAAGTACAATGGAAAATGAAATCCAATCGAACATATTAGGGAATTTTCTACCATATGCATAGATGTCGCTTATGACCCCATGTATCTTATGAGGCTATTTCCAAGAAGTCTTGTAGGAATTTCCCTAGAATGGTTTTCGGGTCTAGATTCTGGCATTAGATCTTGGGGTGAACTAGTTGAGAAATTTGTGGAGCAATTCTCCTTCAACATTGACCATGAGATAAATATAGCAACCTTGTGCCACACAATGCAAGATGAAGGGGAAACATTCATTGCTTTCTTCCAGAGATGGAGAACTATTGCTAGTAGGTGTCCTGTTGAGATACCCGAAAAACAAAAGGTTACAATGTTTCAGGAAAACCTTCATGCAAAACTCAGGAGTAACTTAAGGGTACATTGTTGTACTTCTTTTTTGGAACTAGTGGAAAAAGGGGTGATAATAGAGAAGGATCTCATTGAAAAGGGAAAACTCAAGACAACAACATCCAATCAAAACCCGATCGTACAAAACACCCCCACGGATAGAAATAGATTTTGGTCTTGCAACAAAAATGTCACAAATGATGGGGTGGTTGATGCTAAAACACTACAAGCAGGACCCCTCCTCACATTACAAGGACCTCATAACTTTGCTAACATGCTTAATGTTGTCAATCAACCTCCTGACATGGCCCAAAATACTCAACGTCCACAACAAAAGAGATTCCAAAAGCCTGAATTCACTCCCTTAGGGGAACCCATTGAGTCGGTCTTCAAACAACTGTTACAACATAACCTCATACAGCTGCAAGAACCAAGACAATACGATCCAAGACAGTTTAAACCAGCTTGGTGGGATGACAATTCCTTTTGTTATTATCATAGGACTAAGGGACATAACCTACCAAACTGTCGACAACTAAAGAATATCATACAGGATCTTGTTGAAAGGAGAATTATTGAAGTTAGTGGACAAAAACAAAAGACATCGAACACTGATCATCAAGTCTTTTTTGACCCACTACATGACCATGGGAAAGGAACTGTCCCCAGTTCGAGTACTAAGACCAATATGTCAGCCAACTATGCGATTATCAAACATGATTATGATAGTGGCAAAATCATTCATTGCCTTCGCGCCGCTGATCAAAACATCAATACCATTACTATCAATGCTAATCCTGAGTGTGCGGTCAATACTCGTTGTACTAAGTTCACTATCCAAGGCCCTCCATCACAGCAAACACCACAATCTTCCAAGTTACAATATAACCTACTTGACTAGTTGGGGAAGACCCCAGCCCAAATTTCAATCTTGGAATTGTTGCGTATTTCCCCTGAGCATCGATCTATCCTCGATAAGGCTTTACAGAACACCACGGTCCCTAATGACCTTGATGTCAATCGTTTCCAGGAAATGGTGGGCTACTTGACCAATAATCACCATGCCACATTTTCTCAACAAGACTATGCAACAAAAAAGACGAACCACAACAACCCTTTACATCTAGAAGTCCTTGTTGATGACACCAAAGTTAGACGAGTTTTGGTAGACGGAGGAGCAGGGTTAAATCTATGCACTTTAAAACTAATTAAGGCATTAGGTATTTCAGAAGCATGCCTAGACACCACCAAGAGTATTGTCATTAAGGCTTATGATGATGAAGAACGAAAATCAAAGGAGGTGGTAATACTTCCTATCAGAATTGGTCTTGCGGTGATGGAGACAAAGTTCCAGGTCTTGGATCTCACCCTCCCTTATAACCTTTTGCTAGGTAGACTATGGATTCATGCCATGAAGGTAGTCCCTTCCATGTACCATCAGTGTCTTAAATTCCCTTACAATGGCACCGAAATAACTATAGATGGTGATCCCGATCCTTTCCAGTATTGCACCAATCTGAAGGAGATCCCTCAACGCCAAGTGCCAGTAAACCATGAGGCCTCATCGTCCAATCCATCTTCTTATGTTGATCCATCCACACTCACTCGAACATCTGTTCTACCCTCAATTCTTGTCACTCCTAGGGTTGAGATCCAAGACAAGGGTTGTGGAGAGTATTACATGAAGACTTCTTATTGTGTTAGCCATTTGGTTCCCCCTAAGTCATATGGTTTACCTACAACAAGTCGGGGATAGTCTATGATCACTATACATGTTCCCCCCACAACAACTTTCACCAAATGGGGTGAATTAAGCAAAGAGGTTGTCGAGGCAGAAGATGTCACTTCCTGGCTGTATAGGGAAGATGATGAGAAACCACTCTTACTGGCTCATATTCCTACAAATCTATATGGAAAGGGTTTCAAAATTATGCAAAGCAAAGGATATGATGGACAGAGTGGTTTAGGCTTAAACCAAGACGACAGAATTGAACCAATATTTGTTTCTCAGTGGCCAAAAGGAGTAGGGCTAGGGTTTCAACCGATTCAGATTGGCGTTCCTAGTACTCCATTACCCTTACTTGAGGAAGTACATGCTTCAGAAGATATTAAGACATCTCACGAACTAGTGGACCAATATCATTGTAACTCCCCTGACTCTAATGATTATGAGTGGGAATCGCTATCCTCTACTTCTTCCATGGACCTTGACAAGTTATTTGGAGAACTTGACTTGATGTTAAATTCCTCACCCAATCCCTTAAATTCCTGTCTGCCAAAGAAAATGACAAAAGAGGAATGGTTTAAACACTACTATTGGGAATCACTTGATCCTACCTCGTGGCAAACTGAGCCACCTGTTTTCGATAGTCAAACCTTGGCATTAGGCCCACCTATTCATCCACCTCGACCCAAACCTAAGAGCAAAGAGGACCTGGTACAAGATTTTTGTAACCACATGAATAATTCAATCTTTACCTTGACCCCATTAGACTTTGATAACTCCGACGATCACATGCCCTTAGTCTATCCCCAGCGCATTGATTGGGATCAACAAGATACACCTGTCTTAGACACTTTTGAGAACGACGAAGCAATTGTTGAGTTCCTGGGATTACGTGAAGGCATACCTAACGGGGATCATAAAGTTGGTTTTACCATTGACTTGGAAAACAAAGCATATTTTGGGGAATCTATTCAACCCTCCAGTCGCAAAAATGAGAAAAATAATAAACAAAATAAAAAAGATGAGTCTCTAGGTGAAAACCGAAAGGCACCTTTAGACAATGAAAAAGTAAAAAGAAAGGACGCATCCGAAGGTGAAAACCTCTTTGAGGCACCTAAGGATGGAGGTTTGAACATTCTCCCTGTTGCATAGGAAAATTCACCCATGCTCATTGAAGAATCCGTAGAGGTCAACATAGGCACAAAAGAGAATCCTCGACTAGTTTATTTTGCAGCGTCATTGACAACAGAAGAGAAGCCTGAGTTCCATGACTTCTTTGCACAGAGACAGATAAATTTTGCTTGGTCATATGCTGGCATGCCGGGGTTAGATCCTGAACTTGTTCTACATCATTTTCCCTTACAACCAGGTGCCAAACCAGTGAAACAGAAGTTGAGAAAAATGCATCCACAGATTGCTTTATTAGTCAAGGCAGAACTCAAGAAACTGTTAGACGTTGGTTTTATAAGATCAATCGACTATGCCAATTGGATCTCCAATCTTGTACCAATCACTAAACCAACTGGGGGCATCCGCATCTGCACTAATTTTAGAGACATCAACAAAGCTTTTCCTAAGGATGACTTCCCTTTGCCTAACATAGACATGATAGTTGACATGACAGTAGGATATGAGATGTCCCTTATGGATGGATTTTCAGGATATAACCAGATCAGAATTGCCACGGAAGACCAACCTAAGACAGCTTTTACTTGTCCTTGGGGAACGTATTGCTGGAATGTTATGCCCTTCGGACTCAAGAATGCTGGAGCAACCTATCAACGTGCCATGACTACTATCTTTCATGATCTGGTACACACTTGTATGGAGGATTATGTCGATGACCTTATTGTAAAATCCAAAATAAGGGCAAAACATTTACAGGTTTTAAACAAGATATTTCAGAGGCTGGAAAAGTATAAAGTGAGACTCAATCCAAAGAAATGTGTGTTTGGAGTCAAGTCAGGAAATCTGTTAGGTTATATCATTTCTAGACGAGGTATTGAAGTGGATCCAGCTAAGGTAAAAGCAATCATGGACATGCCTCCACCCACTAATCTTAGTCAACTAAGGACACTACAGGGAAGGTTGCAATCTATCAGAAGATTTATAATGCAGCTAGCAGACAAGACACATCATTTTCAACATCTACTTAAGAAAGGCGTACCCTTTGCATGGACAGCTAGGTGTGGAGAGGCTTTTCAACTGATTAAAGAGTATTTACTCACACCACCTGTCTTAATGCCACCTGTTGAAGGAAGACCATTGATTATTTATATTACAGCAACCCATTCATCACTTGGAACATTGCTTGCACAGAATGACAATGAAGGTCATGAAAGGGCAGTCTATTATATTAGTCGGACTTTGGTCGGTTATGAGCTCAACTATAGTAACATTGAACGTGCCTGTCTTGCAGTAGTATTTGCTACCCAAAAGTTGAGGCACTACATGCTAAACCATCAAACAATGTTGATTGCTAAAATAGACCCTCTTAAATATCTTCTCAGCAAGGCAGCATTAACAGGGCGACTGGCCAAATGGGTTATGATACTTAGTGAGTATGATATCCAGTATGTAGAAAGAAAAGCTATTAAAGGATAGGTCATCGCTGATCAGTTAGCTGACGCACCCATACAGGCAGATCACCCATTAGTTGCAGACTTTCCTAATGAGTTCATATTCACATTTGACACAAATACAACATGGAAACTATACTTTGATGGCTCACATACAAATCATGGTTCAGGGGCTGGTATACTGTTTATCACACCACAGGGTGATTCCATCCCTAAGTCATTTAGGATTGCATTTCCATGCACTAACAACATGGCAGAGTATGAAGCTCTAGTGACAGGGTTACGCATGGCGGTCAAGTGGAAAATTAAGAACTTACAAGTATATGGGGATTCTCAACTAGTAATCAGATAGGTAAATGATGATTATGAGACTAAGGATGAGAAGCTTGCTCCATACAAGTGCATGGCTGATAGCTTTAAAGAGTACTTTGACAAAGTCAAATTTCATCAGATACCTCATGTTTTAAACAAGGCAGCAGACGCTATGGCTACAATTGCATCACTTCTTGACATTCCTAACAACATGCCTAAGTTTGAGTTCTTGGTGGAACAGCTTTTGGTCCCAGCCTACGATATCCTAGATTCTAAAATGGTGTGTGACATCGTTGGTCCTGATTCCCCATGGTACAAAGAAATCTATGATTACCTTCATGCCGAAGTCATACCCATTGGCCTATCCAATAACCAATTTAGGAAATTCCTCTGCAAATTAGCCAAATACACCATCGTTGGAGACACCCTATATAGACACGCCTTAGATAATACCCTACTAAGATGTCTTGATTCTACTGAAGCACAAGCAACCTTGCGTGGGGTGCATGAGGGTATATGTGGTTCCCATTCTAGCGGTCCTACCTTAGCCAAAAAGATTATGAGACTGGATTATTACTGGCCTACTATGGAAAAAGACTCATATGCCTTTGTAACGAAATGCTGCCAATGCCAAGTTCATGGAGATTTGATTAATGCCCCAGCACAGGAGCTCCATCCTATCACGCCACCATGGCCTTTTTCCCAATGGGGACTCAACCTCATAGGTAAGATCCACCCCACATCATCTAACGGACACAAGTTCATTATCACTGCCACTGAGTACTTTACAAAGTGGATTGAAGCCATTCCTATGACATACATTACCAGCACACAGATTTCTAGATTTATCCTGAACTATATCATCTTTCGGTATGGTGTCCCTCAGTCCATAATCACTGATAATGGCCATCCATTTAAGAACCAAGAAGTCTACCACCTGTGTGATGAATTTCATATCCAACATCACTTCTCCACTCCATACTACCCACAAGGTAATGGCCAAGCAAAGGCATCTAACAAGACCATCTTTAGAATCCTCAAGAAGACTATCAATGATGCTGGGCGTGACTGGCATTTACAGCTTAACCCTACCTTATGGGCTTATCGCACAAGTATCTGTACTCCCACTGGTGCTACCCCATATTCACTTGTTTTTGGGTCTGAAGCCATTTTGCCTATTGAGGTCAAGATTCCTTCCTTAAGGGTATCCCTGAAAGGCCACATTGATGATGAAGAGTACCGAGTGTCGAGACTCCATGAGCTAGAATTCCTAGATGAGCGAAGACAGAAGGCACTAGACCATCTCCAATAATATCAGAATTGCCTTCATCGTAGCTATAACAGGAAGGTTTTGAACAGAAACTTTGACATTGGTGACCTGGTTTTAATGGAGAATCCAAAGAATTAAGTAGAAAGAGATAAACCAGGAAAGTTTGAACCTAACTGGTTAGGACCTTATATTGTTACAGAAGCTTTTGGATCAGGAGTATACCAACTCTCTACTCCTGAAGGGGAACCATTGTCCTCACCAATCAATAGTATGCATCTGAAAAATTTCTATGCATAGCTTCTACAGGCCTTTGTCTTAATTAGCAAAAAAAAAAAATTAAAAAAAATTAATTAGATAATATAGAAAATAGTAAAGACAAATCATTCGTCCAATGGTGAAAACCACTTCGGTGGCGCTTTGGATAGGTACCATGGTGAAAACCTGGCAAACAGGCGCCATGTGTACTCAACTCTGCTCCTTTGTCTACTATTATTCTAATCTACCTTGTACATAGTCCCTATCATAGTATATAGTACACTCTCCTGTACATAGTCCACTACCCTGTATATATCCCCTATCCCTGTACATATTACCTATCCTTGTATATATCCTTTATCTTTTATACCCATCGCTTGTATATACCATTCATAATAAGTGGTAGTCTTTCTCATAAATTGGAACGATTGACATCGAGAGCATTTCATATCCCCCATTTTACCCTATTCATAATCAATTGGTCTTCTATACTCGACTGGGGGAAAACACTTAACATGTGTCATATTGGTTCTTATATTGGTTGTGTTGAAGACATAAAACCATGGAAAATCCACAAAAACATCGCAAAATGACCTGAGAAAACACAAAAACATCAGAAAACTTCAAAAGGACAAAACAAAACAAAACATTTCAAAAATCCAAAAAAACAGAGTCAGAGTCAGTCGCACTTGTCAGTCTTTGTCGTTTGTCAAACTACGTTGCCTCTACGACTGGACGTAGGCAAGGCCATCTTCCGATGTGCCCCCAAGGCATTAGGTCAGTCCGTTTAGGTTTGTCTGTATAAATTCTTGATTTAATCCATATGTCTATATGACAAGGTCATTGGTCGTGTCGAACTACAAGGTCTCTGCATGTATAATGTAGGCAAGGCCATTAATCGATGAGCCCCCGAGGCCGCACTAGGTCAGTACATTAGGGTTTTTCACATTCACTTTCACACATGTCTTCTATTTGTAGTCAGTCTTGTCGGTCAAGTCAAGTCGAACTACGAGGTCTCTGCGTGTACAACGTAGGAAAGGCCATCAATCGATGAGCCCCCGAGGCCACACTAGGTCAGTCTTTTAGGGTTTGTCATCATGTACAGTCAATTTTCAATGCGTCATATCCAGTCATGCATCCATCTGGTGAACAAGTCAGCAATGTCTCTAAGTCAAATCAAACAACTTTCCAAACAAAACAATTCAAACAGATCAACCAAAAGTCTGCTACAGGATGTGTCCTTGGAAACAGACATTATCAAAACAATCAACCTATGTCTTATACAGGATGAGTCCTTCCTGCATAATCGACAAGGTCAAGCATAGCCTTACACAGGTTATCACATCAACGGCATCTGACTCATCTTATACGATACATGTCTTTCTGAAACCAAGCTTTTTCATGCCTTATACAGATAGTCATAACATCGAAACCAGACTCACAGTCTTATCCGGTATGTGTATCTCCTGACATCAGGCTCTATCAATCAATCCTTTTATCAATCAACAAATCAAACAAACAACTCATGTTTTGGCAAATTTTTTTACTAGCTTATTGACTAGATGGCTTATTTATCTTATCATTTTTCTTGAATTGATGGTTGGGATTCATGTTACTAGCTTTCTCAAGGATGTCCCATGAAGGATTTAGAGAAGCAATGATGTATCAGAATTCTATTTTCTTTGACTATTGTTTGTCGACTGTCTTTTAAATTTGATTTTGAGTCATGTTACTAGTTTCCTCAAGGATGTCCCATGAAGGATTTAGAGGAGCGATGACGTCTCATGACCCGTCTTTTACTTTGTTTGCTGTCTGTGGTTTGTCTTGACAAAAAGACTGGGGCAATTTGTGCCCTTAGTATGAGTTAATGACAATCCTTGTCTGCGACTGTCTGTTATTAGCAAGTGGATGACCTTGCACACCTTGATCTATGTCATATCATGGTGTTTTTCTCCATTTTTATTAGTCCCACCCAATGATGATAAAGTGCAATACCTTTTGTGATACAGCAAAATATCGAAGATTGCTAATACTAACATCTATCTTCTATTTTTCGTTTTCTCGATCTTTCTTCCGCACTAACAGTTCTTCTTTCTTGCATTATGATGGAGTCCTGTGACATAAAACATTATACATCATCCTGCATCAACATACATGTTAGAAACATACATACATATGAACATATCTCATATCTAGCTCATCATGGCATAATAAACAATCATCATCACACAATACATATCATAAGCATTCCATGTACAAAGCAACTATAAATACATGCATCACATTACATTTGTATAGCATCACATGTCATCTGCATCATACATATAACATCATATTGCATCTCATAATCATATAGGATCAACATCATATAGAATCATACATCATATAGAATCATACATCACATAGAATCAACATTATCTCATTAACTGCATAAACATCATAAAGTACATACACTCATCCATCACATAGGCATATCATATAAACATCACATGTATAAATAAATACTGCATAATTAGTACATAGAAATGCATATCATGAGAATCACCGCCAAAATCATATATATATATATATATATATCGCTCAAATGTGTCACATCACAATGTCATAATGTATCAATCATACATGGAAGCCTGTAGGCTATAAGGTCAAAATACAGTGTCTCGACAAACGATACCCCTATCCTGAGCTACCACTGTGATCATGTCGGGAGTGTGTGGGAGAATGGTGATGGGACCCTGATGATCTCTGAGCTGAGGGAGGTCTGTCATATGGCCCTACTCTACGTGGCTGATCCACCCCCTCTGTGTTGACTGTCCAAGTGTGGGTCCTGGTCTGGGACCTGCTACTATGTGCTACTAAGAAACTGGGAGCTCGTCTCTCTGGTGGAATCTCTACCTCATACAGATACTGATAGTACCTCTCCCTCTCCCCAGCTCTGACTAGCTCTCTGGCGAACGCAGTTGATGGTCCTATGCATAATGCCCTGAGCTCTGTGAATCTCTGCTCAGTCTCATGTCGCCGAGCTATGGCCTGATCCCTATCCATCAAGGCTCTGTCCCTCTCTACCCGATATGCATCCCTCTCAGCCATCAACACTCTCATCTGCTCCTCCAAGGATGCAACCTGGGCTCACAATGTATCCGTGTCTGGATCCTTTGCCCCTGTATCAACCTACCTAGCCCTGTCTATCCCATCCTCCTCCTCATCCAACTCCTCTAGGATCTGATCTCGAATCTCTCTCTCGTGATCATCATCCTCGTCATCGTCCTCCTGGTAGGCACCTAGCAACCCCAGAGCGTCAACCTCTACCTCCTCTTTGCCTGCCTCCTTGGCACCTGCCTCCTCTCTGCCTGCCTCCTCGGCACCTGCCTCCTCTCTTCCTGCCTCCTTAGCACCTACCTCCTCCTCTGCCGGGATATCTGGGATGGCTTCCTCTGCCGGTTGCACCTCCTCTCCACCTCTGGCCACATCCTCCTCTCCCCCTCCCCCAACATCTAGCATGGCTATGTCCTCTCCTCGCCCCTCCTCTCGGATCGGTGACAAAGGTGGTCCTCGTCCTCTCCGCCCACATCTCCCTCTCCTACCTCCACATCATCCACCTCAGCCATCATCCCCTCCATCACCACGGCCTCCTCTTCCTCCTCATCCTCTACCTCTACCCCGTCTGCCTCGTGGACCTGTACCACGTCGCTCTACCGGCCCTGGCTACTCTGGATCTGTCAAGGGGATTGGCCTGTGTGCTGCCCACCACTGATCATAAGCTGCTATGGTCCCTGGGTCTGCTGGTCCATCTCTCTTTCCCCATGGGAGTGCCTGTAGTGAATCAATATCTGCCTCTGCAGTGGCCATTGGAATCTCTGGCCCCCATAGCGGGACCTCTCGTGAGGACCTCGCGAACTCTTCTCTACCTCGAGGTACATCCTGCACCTCTCCAAACTGTCTCAGGACCCGATCTGGCAACTGCTGCTCTATAATATGCACATGCAATACAGTCCGTCCAACCAAGTATTGTGTCTGCCTGCAAAATGGTAGGTGCTCATCCTCATCTGACCACTGCTCACAGCCCAGGTATGGTCTCCATGTAAACTGCTCCATGGTGTTTATGGCATGTCTGAAATAGCCTGTATCCCCAATATGATGCTATGTGGTCGCCCCCGCATAACGGAAGGCGTACGGAGCTCCATGAGGTAGGCCAACTATCACAGGTGGCCAAAAGATCGCTATATGCTCCCATGCCCATACCATAAGGAGCGTGGTACTGCAACTCATCGACTGTGCCTCTCGGTAGGCAATATCATGTAGATGGAAGTATAACATCCCAAGTACACAGGAACCCCAGGCATACACAACTCGGCGCTCAAGCATGCCCACTAGCATCTCCCCCCATCCCACAGGAAATCCATGACCTCGGCAGTCAGGCAGTACTATACCGCCTATCAATGTAACTAATAGATAGTCCAGCTGTCTATACCTCTGGGCCAACACCTACCACCTAATCTCATAATCGTCGAACCCTAACTGTCTAATGTCAGAATGGGGGTAGTACCTGCACATCTTGGGAGCACCCCTCTGGGTATCATATGCTACCTGTGTGCCTCTAATAGGCAGTCTAAGGATTCTATATACATCCTCTAATGTAACCATGGCCTCTCCAGTCGGTAGGTGGAAGGATGATGTCTTTGAGTGCCACCATTCACACAAAACTGTCAGTAGTCCCCGATTTGCCTGAATCTGGGGCATATCGGTCACATGCAACAAACCCAAATGCCATAGAGTCCGTCGCTCTGTCGACCTCAAGCTGTCTCTGAATCGAAACATGGTAGGTCTCGACTCCCGTGTATAAATCGTGTCTAATACAACCTGCAACAACATTATACATGCCTCATGTCAGCCTCAATCATCTATTCTAGTGCAAACTAACTATACTACATAAAATGCAAATGCGTCGTTATTTTGCACATAAGTCATTTTTTTTCACATGTGTCGCTTTTTAACATATGCGGTTCATAAATTTCATATGCGTCATTATTAAACAAATGCGGCTAATAATAATCAAATGCGTCACAAAACAGTCATTTGTGTTGCAAAATATCAAATGCGTTTCTAAATATACAAATGCGGCTATAAATATGCAAATGCATTTCAAAAATTCAAATGCGTTTCAAAAATTCAAATGCGTTTCAAAAATAATCAAATGCATTTAACCGCTAAACCCTATTCCAAATGATCGACATAAACATTCAAATGCGGTTTTCCGCATACACATGCGTCATTCGCACATGCATATGCGGTTCATAATTAAAGTGACGCATAAGTAAAACATGAATTAAATGCATTAAATAACACGCAAATCAAAAATTATCAAAAGGCAAGTTTTAGGTCCATACCGGGGGGTCCGCGCCGGCTGGTCTCTGGTATGTCCGGATCTTGTATGCGTGATGATGAGTGGCTAGAACTGGAGACATCCTCGCTAGAAAGTCAGAGCAAAATCTCAATTTCTCAACTAGGTGGGTGAAAATGAATAGGTTTTTACCCCTATTCCTATATATACCTAGGGCTTAGGTGTCATTTATGTCATACTGGCCATGTAAACTTCCATTTTCTATCATCTCGTACCCGTCCCTCCCATTTCCAAACTCAATTTTGTCAACTGCACTGCATTTCTGCCTATTTAATGGACTAATCGAGTGCATTTACAAATTTTTCTGAACTTTTCAGAAATTTGTCAATTTTCCCGAGGGGGCATACCTTCACCTGTTTTAATCTAGAGAATTACTGGGGCATGTTTTTATCAATTTTTCTTTGACAACGCCTAGATGACATTGTATCAAAGAGGGGCAAATGTAGACACCGAAATCTGGTTTAGGCCTGCGACTTCCATATTCTTCGTAACTTGTATTCTTCTATTGATTAAATAATCTTAATTATTTAATTAATTCACCTTAACATTAATTCTTCTATTGATTAAATAATCTTAATTATTTAATTAATTCATCTTAACATTGATTCTTCTATTGATTAAATAATCTTAATTATTTAATTAATTCATCTTCTGTCATTTCTTCTATTGATTAAATAATCTTAATTATTTAATTAATTCACACTTTTCTTTATTCTATCTGATTAATTAAATAAACGTTTTTTATTTAATTGTGTTACTAATTAACCTTATCCTTCTTGTCAAATTAAATAAATTCTTATTTAATTTATTCTTTATCATATTTCAACTATAATTAAATAAATTCTTTATTTAATTATTCATTTAAATCCCTTCATCATTTAATTAAATAAATCTTATTTATTTAATTATTCTTCAAATATCGAAGTTCAAATTAAAATGAATTATTTTAATTCATTAATTCTATTTTAACGCATTCCTCTATATTTTAGATAATTATGTGAGTTATCTAAGTATTCACTTTTACTCGAATTTC